>CM063498.1:1620931-1695931 GCA_032207245.1 Pardosa pseudoannulata | reverse complement strand
ATATATATATATATATATATATATAATATATATTTGGAGATCATACAAAATAAATTTGAATACTAAAAAGTATTGATAAATTTGATTTCCATTTTAAAATCAAAATTGTTCTAATAGTTCCTGCGTTCTGGGTTGTAATAAAGATATGGGTGCCAGAAACCGATTGGTTAGGGTGCTGGCCTTCGGTACCGGAGTTCGTCGGTTTGAATCCCACTCTGGCATGGATGCTCGTAGCTGTTTTGAATCGACTTTAAGCTGTAGATCCCGGTCTCATTAGCCCTCGTTTTGAAAAATAGTAGACCGAAGCACTCAACCAAACCACTCTTTGCAAAAAAGAATAGGGTGTTTCTCGAAATTATACCTCAAACCGAAGCATTTTAACGAGATTAATACATTTTTTATCGAATACGTTTCAGTTATTTTAAAAACTGTAATATTTTTTAGAAGTACGTGTAAATATAAAATTGAATTAGTGAACGCACCAATTAATTTGAAGTATAAATTATTTTATATCTACCGAATTTCATCAAAATTTTTCATATAGTTTACGAAATAAAATGCATGCTAGAGTCAAATTTTAAAAAAGGAGAAAAATGAAATTTAAAATGTTTCCCTTTAACTATCAAAGAGTCATTATACATTTAATTACGACTCGAGTTCTATTTGGAATTTCGAAAAAAGAATGGTATCAAAATGCACAGAAAAGATTGTAGTTTAATATTGTATATATATATATATATATATATATATATATATATATATATATATATATATATATATATATATATATAATTGAAAATCAAAATTTTTTAAGTTTAAGGAGTCCTGTGACCCCCTTTAATCAGTAGTAGGCCAGCAATTGTCCCATGAAGACTTCATTAGACGAAATTTCCGTGACCCATTAAGGCCCAAAATATCTGACACAGAGAGCCTGTATCACAGAGACAAAGAGTGATTCGTGTTTTTGCCTCTTAATTTCTGATCCCATTCTTTTATATCAACATGATTAGCAGGATTGCATTTCATAGGCTGGGGGGACAGGGAAGTATGGCATTGAGTTAGGTTGAATTCTTTCTAAACAACTTCATTCAATTTAACTAGGGCCAGTCGCTAAACGAGTGCCGGTATGCAGTGTGGTATTTAGCGCTGTAAAAAGAATAAATTTCTGTTCCTGCTGAGAAAGTTTCGTAATAGTGGCATAAAGTGCGCAACTCGTATTTCAAATTGGCTTAAGGAAATTAATGTTTTAGAAAATAAATGTTATTTTTTTTTATTATTGAATTCGCAATTAATTTTAATATAAAAACTAACTTACGTTGGTGAATGAAATTTCAACGAGTTTGGTTTGGAGCACAACAATTTAATGTTTTTCTACACAAGGGTAAGGGGAATTCCACCACTGACCCGTCCTAAGACATACAGCAACTGACAACGTAGTTGCCTCGACAGCAATCACGACAGCTATAAAGCTGCAGCTGACCTACGCGAGGCCCGACATGGATCGAGAATTAATTTGGTCAACTCCAGTAAGGAACAAGCGCTACAGAGCCAAGTTCTGGTCTACCAGAGAAGACACTAGAAAAAGAACACTCAGGTGAACCCCGGGCTCGTGACACCCGTGTATACCTAGAGGAGGTATACCCTTGAGGTTCTCTCTCATTTAGCACTACCCAGAGGCCACGTACGGCTTGAAGCTCGTGGCCGCGGACGCGAGACACGTTGTCCCTCTCTACACGAGGGTAAGTGTGTTTAACCCTGTCCCGGCCGGAGCCATACAGTCTGTATGATTAGTCGCCACGACAGTAACCACCACACCACAAGGTGTTGCTGGCCTACGAGAGTTCCGTCATGGTTCGAGAATAATGTTGACGACCCCAGTAAGGAACAATACTACAAAGTAAGTTCGTGACTACCAGGGAAGTCTGAAGAGAAGGATCACTCAGGAAACCCCGGGTTCGTGAAACCCGAGTATACCTAAAGGAGGTATACCCCTTGAGGTTGCAGACGGCTATCATTGGCCTAGGAGGGACACTCCTAGTTACCAGGGGGCGCCACGAGGAGGCTGATAGCTGTCCTAGGTGAGGTACCGTAGTACAACACCCTGAGGCTCATCCCCAGAGCTGCGCCGTAGCGCTGCTGAGGAGACTCACTGCCCCACCCCCCTCTACACGAGGGTAAAGGGGACCGGCAACTACTGCGTAAAGTCAATTCCGAATGTCTTCGAACATCCATGCCATCAGCGGCTTCAAACCCACGAACTGCGGTAATGAAGAGCAGCACTCTACCATTCAGCCATCGTTTGTCTGAGTCTTCAATGGGAAAATGAAGTTTTAAATATTACTCGTCATCGTACAAAAGGGATCGGTGACTGTTAATTGTCACAGGTAGGGTGCTGCCTTTCGGTACCAAAATTGTTGTCTTGAATTCCACTGTGGGAGTAGATTTTTATGATCATGCTGTTAGCTGAGTATCAATCTAATTTATTTAGCAACTTCAAACCGGATGAGCGAAGCTGCTATTCGGTACCAGAATTCGTGGGTTCGAATCCCGCTGATGACATAGATTTTCGTAATCATTTAGAATCGGTTTTAAACAGTAGATCCCGATCTCATTAGTCCTCTTGTTGCAAAAAAAGTAAACCCGATGATGATACTTATTTGCAATTAAATTCCCCGTCAGGCGATGCGAAATAGAAGAAAAAAAATCGGCATTTCTGACTCATTTCATTGCATAGCAATATAAAATTACAATGCAAACTTGATAGCAATATATAACTACTTCTAAAATGTTAACTCCCTGTAATAGGCTAAACAATAAAATGTTTAACCATTTAACTGCGAGTATTTTTTTAATCCATCCACTAAGTCAATTTCACATGAAACGCGATAAAAGCGTGACCCCCTAAAATTGCTAAAGAAATCCAGATCCCGATCGGGAATTAACGTCTCCGTTATTAAGAAAGATTTTATGGGATTTAAAAAGATGCATTAGAGGGTAAATGTGTACTTAATAATGCTATTACCATTCAGAAACATCCTGTAGCTTTTTAGAGCGATTTCAGAATTAATATCTTCATAAACTACTTTGGTATTAAAGTAAAAAATAAATAATCCAGCCGCAGAAATCTTCTTGTAAAGATAACTGGAAATTCTGCTAATAAAGAAAAAGTTTTCTGAACATCCTACAAAATTTTCTGAAAAAGTATACGCTACTAATTTAAAGTAAAAAACTATTTTAAGGTTAATTTTTGGATGCCAAAACTAAAACAGGATGATATCTGAATTTTAATATTGTGAATGTCGTTTACCAACTATCAATATATTAATATGTTCTAATATATATCACTTTATTACAGAGTTGAAAATAATGTGAAAACACACATATCAATGTGTGTGGTTACCTTGAAAACAAAAATTCAACTTCTTAATCTGAATACATAAATATAAGTTTTAACATATTGCTTTAAAAAAGAAAATCGCATAACATATTATTGTTCTTCGATAGAAAAAAAGACTTGTAGACTGGTCAATAAAGATTAAAGGGTGAGAAAAGATATAAATCTTTCTGATTATCTTCACAATTCCTTTAAATATTTTTTTTATTTAAAGCTGAAGATGGTTTTAAAATACTTTTTTTTCAATTTTCAAAAACAGATTTTTCCGAAAATCCTTTTCAAATTTTCGGGAATTTTTTTTTTTTTTATAATTTTCGTACAGAGTCGGAACCACCCCTGGTAAAGATACACGAGTTCCAACTGATTCCTAGATAGGTACGAAAAGTATAGTTTTGAGAAAAGCCCTCATAAAACATACTCTGCAATTTCTGATCTATAAGAAATTTTCCAAAGCGGTTTTTCTGTTATGTTGAGATTCGAAACCCTCTGACTGTCGAACCCGTTTACTTACGGAATCACTCACTGTCGGTCTTGTTCACTGTTTACCATCCTGTGATACGTGTATAATTATTTCCAATTAGATTGCTTTTAATTCTAGTCCTTCAATACACTATTTCATCTTACAAATTAGAAAATTATTGTCAGAACTTCGAATTATTTTGATTGGAACGAAAACCGAAACTGAACCGAAAAAAATATCGGTTTATTTCGGTTCGATATATTTTCAGCCATTTTGTTACTGTCACCAACTTATCTATATTTTCTAATTGAAGTTCAGCCCTATAATGATCGTCATTCCATGTTCATTGCTTCTGGATTTACTGTTTGGATGTTCCCTAGTACTTTTTTGTTTCAGTTTCGCATGAAACTACTTGAAGAACGCAGATATAATTCAATTGAATGTTTAGTTGTCATAATGGAATGTTTTGATAATGGATAACAACGCCAAAGCTCGCCATTCGTATCGTACTTGCTGGTTCATTGTATCCATTCACATTGAGGACACATTAAAAAAAGAATAAAATTTTCGAAATTTTGATAGAATTACATTTTTCTGTTTAGGATAGAACTATATTTTTAGTATAAATAAGAATATACATAAAATAAAATTATTCATTCGGAACTGAACCGAAAACCGTTATTGACTGAAAAAAAACCGGAACTAAACCAATATTTTTTTACTTGAACCTGAACTGAAACCGGGACAAAAAAAATTATGGTTCGAAGCTCTGATTATTGTACAGCGTTTCAGAATGATGTCACATATTTTTGAGATTATATTTCATCGTACAGAATCCTAAGTTATCGAACATGTAAGATAATTATCGTCTAGTTGGCAACACTGCTACACACTCGCGCGAAAGTATCCTTGATGGCATCGGAACTGCGCCGCGAGTAGTCCCCGCTGACCAACCCAACAGCGTGCGTAAAAAAGAGGTATTCCATTCACCACAATCTCCCTTATCAATCACGTTCATCAAAGAAGTGGCAACAATGAGACGGCATCACAGCAAAATGGTGGTGGAAAAAAACTCGAACCCCAAACGAATCAAAGCAGCAAAACAGAGCTGCTTCCCTCCGAGCGAGCCGAATAGTACCTGCCGGCCATTTCGGTCGAAAACAGAAGAGAGCATCCGCGAGTTTCTGGTTACTCTTCCGGTTGGACCGTGGCGAAATCGGTTAATTAAATGTGAGAACTCCCTGCGGCCGGCCTTTGCTTTTTGCTCAAATCTGCATAGTTACCGACAGAACGCTTCGTTAAAATAAAAAGACCTATTCAGTCAAATAATGGGGTGGAAAGAGAGCTTTTAAAACTTCGTTTCTTTAGAATTTGGAATTGTTCTTATGTCTGTTATTTTGGCATCGACAAAGTACTTGAAATTATCATTTTTTCGAAGAAAATGATATCCCCTGACTATGAATTGTGTTTGACAATGAGAAGCGGGAAAGAAATGGGGCAGAGTGGCATGAAAGTATAACAAAGGATTTCCTTTTCTTATTTAACATCAATAGGAAAACATGAACATTGTGGGTAAACTTAGTAAATGCCATTAAATAGCGAAGGTGAAGAAGTTTCATTAAATATGGGATTGGTTTGGAGCTCTACGGTCTACACTTTTGCAACACGAGGGCTATTGAGACCGGGATCTACTACTTAAATCCGATTCCGAACGGCTACAAACATCCATGCCACAGTGGGATTTTAACCTGGTACCGAAGATCAGCGCCCTAACATTAAATATGGGTTTAATACCTTTTATCTGTACCCAAAATGCTTTAAATATACACTGTAAACGGACATAAGACAAAATAAGGTAGTAATTATTCTCTGTCGCCTTTAAAAGTGACTTTATCACTTAAATGCAGTGACTCACTAATAAAAAATGTTCGAATCCGGTAAATGAACTCCTGGACATACAAATAAAATGGTATTTGATACACACAAAAAAAATACAATTTAATTCGGATCAACTGAAAAGTTGTATGCAATTTTAGAAATAGAACATTTTATTTTGAAATTTGCATTACTATGTATCATTGAATAAGTTCATTTACGATGTCAATGGACAAAAATTAAGTAATAGTATGAAATAAATTAGTATTTCTGTAAACTATGAAACATTTCATATTCGAATAGGTAGAGAAACTCGCATTTTCACACTTATATGTTGTTTCTATTTTTATTTTCTATTTTTTTGTGTTTTAAGGACACGAGACATCTTGAACGTTCTAATCAAAGCAGAATCGAATCACGAGTTAAATTAAATGACTTAATAGTATAGTGCATGGTGTCCACTGGAGACAATTCTTGACGTCTCGGAGACATTGCCTGAAATTGCCAAAAAGTTATTACAAATTTTCTGATTTGTTTGTTTATTCTTATTTTATTTATTTGATTTTTTTGCCAATCCCAGGCCAGGAAAAGAAACCGGAAATTATTAAAAAATACTCTTCTAGCAAGTATTGAAATTACAAATGTGTAACTTCAAATTTATAGTTGAAGCATGTGTGAGATCTTACACATTCCATACGATGATAAGGATGTGTAAAGATGATATCGCGAATGTTACTGTCACCACAATAATAGTAATTTTTACTACCTAACCTTTTTTGGTTACCTAACAAAGTAAAATAAGTTTAAAATAGAGTTTTATTGTTGTAATAGTCATAACTTTTTGAGATTTGGTATGCTAATCTACTTTTTTTTCTAAACTAGGGCTAACGAAACTGGGACATGCTGCTTAAAACGGATACTAAAAATTCAGGTCCACGAATTTTTATAAGGAAAGACAGCGCCCCACCTGTTTGCTCATCGCTTAGCCATAAATATTGGAATAAAACACAAAAACTTTAATTCTCTCGAAAATTTTAAAACTCTCCAGTGCAAGGTGCTACTAATTATAAATGTATCTCTAGCAACAATTTAAAAAAATGAAAGCTTTGCGAAAGTATGCATGCCATTTAGCACAAAAATTCAAAAGGATGAAAACTACAGCTTTTGTTTAAAACGTTTCTATGTTAGATTGTCAAATTATATTTGAAAAAAATATTTACTTGTTGTCCATTTCTCAGAAATAAATAATAGACATGAATCTATATCATTATAAAAAAGGCACCTGATTTCTTAGAATTAATCATTGACGTCTTCCCTTTCAACGCACGTATGACACCAAACTTTCGAGCTCTTCTAAACAGTTGCTTTCTAAATGCCAAATGTCATCTTTCTAGTGATTTTTTTTTTTTTTTTTTTTTTTTTTTTTTTGACATCAATACTCGAAATTTCGTTTGTGTTTTGTTTTCACGCTTCGAATGGAAGGAACCATTTCTTTTTTATATTATCCAGGGCTTCGAATCAAAACTGAACCAAAAACCAGAAAAATGTAGGTTTATTTAGGTTCAATGTATTTTCAGTCCTTTTGTTACTGTAACCAAGTTATCAATGTTTTCTAGTATAACGGCAATAAGCGATAATTAATAATTATCGTTATTAAATGTACATTGTGCTGAACTATAGTTGAATGGTTAGGGCGTTGATCTTCGGAACAGGAGTTCGTGGGTTCGAATCCCATTGTGGCATGGAAGTTCGTAGCCGTTCTGAATCGGCTTTAAGCAGAAGGTCCCAGTGTCGTGAGCCCTCGTGTTACAAAAAAGTTGACTGTAGCACTCCAAATCAAACCAAACTACATGTCGATTGCTTCTCGATTTCTTGTTTTGATGTTTCCTAGCAATTTTTGTTTCTGTTCCGGATGAAACTACTTGTAGAAGGCAGATTGAATTCAGTTGAATGTTCAGTTGTCAAATACGATTTCGGTAATGGAAAACAACGCCAATGATCACCGGCCGTATCGTATAGGCTAGTTTAATGGATCCATTCACATGTTGTACCAATTAAAGAAGGAATAAAATTTCTAAATTTTAATGAATAACATTTTTTGTTTGTGATAGCATAATATTTTTAGTACAAATGAGAGTATACATAAAATAAAATTATGCATTAACTGAACCCAAAACCGAAAATGAACAGATATATATATATATATATATATATATATATATATATATATATATATATATATATATATTGAACCGGAAGGAAAAAAATTACTGTTTGAAGTCCTGATATTAGTTGTCTGTACAAAATAATTGTTTGTGCGTAATTACATTAGCTATGTTTTCCTACTGGCTGGACAAAAATAATTGATTTCTGAATTGGAAATTTCCATCCTTCACTTGTATCTAAATATTACAAGTTGAGCAACGTGTTTTTACAATTTTGTCTTCTCTTTTGCAGGCGAGTCTGGATTTCGAAAAGATAATGGGGATATCACCGCTCCCGTCCAGAATGCCAAGGTGAGTAACGAGAATTTCTTTAAGACCACAAAAAGACAGATGCAATCTTTCAACAGAAACGTTTTGTAACTGGCAGATTTCTATTCTGCCATTTTCAGCTTCTCCTGTTTCGCAATGAATATTATCCCTGTAGCACTTTCACTTAGCTTCTGTGAATGAGATATGAATTCATAGAAGTACTCCCGCCTTCGAACAGCATTGTTGTCGTTTCACAAATTCTATAGTTAGTTCGGAAGGATTTTAGTTTTATTGATGACATTGAGTCTAGTCGCTACTTAATTGCAACGAATTCGGTAATTGCATCTTTTCAGTTGCGTAATGTCAGTATTATGGGAAATACATGGTAGTCAGGTGACAATACAGTTGTGAAAAGCAAATCAAGAAATTTAATTTCAATTTCGTCTTGCAATATATCGATACGACGTAATGCTGTATTACTGGTATTTCTTTTGTGGTGGGGAAATTTTACATTCTTGTTTGGGAATTCGCTAATTCATTTCGCTTTGAAAGCTACTTAATGTACCTTCTACTATTGAAAAAAGTCAAATTTCTTTCTTCTTGTGCATGTTTCGCTACAGCAGTCACGTACCGAAGAGGGTGATGTGAAGGTAACCCCCCCCTCCTCTTACAAAAAGAGACTGCTGATGTCTTTAATATGTAAAGATTGCGTATTAATTTTAAGTACGTGTTGAGTAGAGAAAGTGCATGTTTGTAAACAAATACGAATGCTGACTACAACTCAACTTTTCGTTGGCAAAACATTGCTTGTTTTCATTGTATCTTATGAGCTTCAATATGGATCACGTATACAATAAAACTAAATTTTATTTAAGGGAAGGGGGGGGAAACCTCAGAAACTGGCCAGTTGAAAATAAGTTTTTTAGCACTTACAAAATTATGTTTTATTTTTAATTAAACACTTTACACCGTACTATTAAGTATCATAATCAAAGTATAACTGTCACGCCTCGCGCGTCCCCGGCTGCACTTTCAGATGTCTGCACGCCTAGTTTCTATACCTGCTCGCCTACGGTTACTGGAGCAGGTATCTTGGGTTCGATTAAAGCCTATGTTGCCGACAATTAAGCATTGCAGCGACAAAACTCTGGATTAAACATTTATTTACAAATTCTGTTGAGACATATGTACACTCCAAATCATACTCAAAACAGGGCTCAAATAAGACCGAGAAAAAAACAACAAATGGTGCCGAGAGGAAAACACCTGTCTTGGTCTGAGCTGCTTTCACAAGAATGTCTGTTCTCCACTCCTCTTCGCGAGGGCCGGGGTGGAATCCCCCCTCCCCTCTTGATCAAGCTTTCTCCTCCACGGGAAAAATGTCCTTTTCCGCAGCTGGCGTGGGCGGGGGTGACATATCTCGCCCCCTCCTGTTGAACCTCCCTGGAACAGGGCTTACCCACCCTCTCTCGGGGTGTCCTACTTCGGCCGCCGAAAAAAAAAAAAAAAAAAAAAAACAGGGGCCCATGTAACATCAACTCGAGTCTTGAGTCTTGTATTACAATAACTACTTTGATTATGTTAACAGGCACAATAAACATTTTTGTTAGATTCTTGTTTATGTAATTCATAAACAAGAATCTAATAAAAATGTACAAAACCTGATAATTTTAAGGACAAAAAATAATTACATTTATTGGTACAGTACTTCTCACAAAAGCATAGAAAATACATTAGAAATATGAAAGAAACTTAGTAATAATAAGAGAAATTCTTAGAGCATAATAATTTTATATAATCTGCTACATTACAGTAATGTTAACGTTTTATTACCATTCTAAAAATGTTTACCGCAAATTTTCGAAGAACTTGGAGTCTAGTCTTGCCTTTGCAAAGTTTTTATCCATCCAAAGCATTCGCAATGTAGAATCTTTAGGAACTCAATAAAATCCAATATTTTCACCTTTTTTGAAACGCTTAGTACAGCCATACGTACAACAGCTTGTTACCGTTTTCATATAATTGACAAAATTAAAACTCCAATGACAAGCACAATCCGTAAGAAATTGAAATGTTTTGCCAACGAGAATGTTGAGCTGCAATTTTTGCTGCACCTTATGTCATGCGCACATATTTTATAGGGAGAGACCCTTTCTGACACATTTCTCGCTACAACCCTGCGCTACGAATAGACTTTTCTAAAATATATGTAGATTGCTGTACCGACTGTTATCAAGAACTCAATTCAGTTAAAAGCCACATAGGTGGGCTAGACTTTTAACAGTGTCGATGTAAATAAGTTTATTGAAAAAAATTTTTGAATTGTGTTTTTTTCATTAAATTAAGAGCCTCAAAAGAGGTTCAGGCGAGCGAGAGGGTTAATACAATCCCTTCTCAATTTTTCTCTTTTTCCTGAATGACGTATACGCCTTGAGTATGCTTGTACGGAAATGTGATATTTCGCCTGTTACCGGCTTCCCTTTCGAGTGAATTCATCGAAAGCGAAATTAGCTCCGAAGCTTTGCATTTCGCGCCTCTACCTGCAAATGTCCGACATCCTGCATCCCGATTTGAGGGTTCCTCCCTGTCACCGCTCCGGAAACGCCGCCAAATCACAACTTCCTTTCCAACCACGCCTCCATAATGTTGTGTATTCTCTCTAATATCGTTATGCGTAGAAGAATAAAACGTTGGTCAGAGCAAATAAAGCGTGAACCATAGTACTACCCCGTAACATTTCGCTATAATTAAATTGTGCAACTCCTAAGGCAATCAACTTTTTTTATGTTTAGTATGTTTTAGATAACATTTAAAAGTATAAGGACGTGCTTTATCTAAACGCATATGCAAATTTTATATATGTACACATTAAAATGTAATGGTGCTGTTATATATGAAAGTATAGTACATATGTATTTGAATCAGGGTCCGATTTATACCCCTGGGGTTCCCGGGCCAAGGTCTCATATGGGGGTCCCATACATCTTACCTTTCTTGAATTTGAGAGTGATTTTATTTTAAAAGCTGCAATATCAGTTTAAATGCTCTTGGCAGGTATACATAACCTAAACATTTTGCGTATCTAATGAAATGAAATATTTTTTTTTAACTTCAAACATATTACAGATGTCTGTACAATCTAAGTACAGTATTTGACTTTAACGATAAAACTGTGATATTTTTGAGTCAAACTCAGAGTACCAGTAACATTTTTAAAGGAAAAATTACTGGTTTAAATTAATAAAAATTACCATTTTAAGTAAACTATCATGTGAGATACAGTTTTAAAAAATTCCAAAAATTAAATACTTTCTTAAATTACCAATTTTTTTTTTAAAAAATAGATATCAGACTGTTTTTTATAAATATGTTTTCTCTGATTTGTCAACTATTTCAAGAGAGAAAGGAGTAGTTAAGATTTTTTCCCTCTCAGAAAAGATGAATTTCTAAATTGGTGTCATTGATATTGTTGGTATTTCAATCTATTGAATAATATACACACTTAAAATGTTAACATTGCTTTAAAGTATTTTTAAGCAAATAAAAGCTTACTTTTGGCTTAAAATTATGGAATAAATTTAATTTACTGATTTTTGAAGCCCACCAACTACATACTCACTCCAGTTTGCAATTAATAATAGAAAATTCATGTTTTTCGGCATAAGCGAATTCTGAGATGTACCAAAAATTAATGTGTATATTTTAAAATTTGGGGCCCCGGGCCAGTGCCCCGAATGCCCCAACGTAAGTTAGGCCCTTATTTAGATATGTAAAAAAGAGTTTGTGCAAGATACGAAGCAAGATTCAAACATGCGAAAACGTATTTCATATTATTTGTTTTTGATATGTATGTGCGTACACACATGTACTCATAAATAAATATTTAGCACTAAAAGAATCTGTTTATGGGTAACATTTGAAAAATTTAATGTATAAAGTTTAAACCCGAACATTAGTCTAGAAAATTTCTTTTCCTTGAAAAAAGACAACAAATATGAGAATTTTGCTATGTCCCCGCATTTAGAAATAAGTAGAATCAAAGAGTATTTTCTGTGCTATCTTGCTTTATATATCTTCACTAATCTTCATTTTTGTACTCGTGTGCGCTGTGTGAACGTGTACGGGCATTTTGTAAATGCATTTCATCATTCACACATTATTCTTTTTCTGTTCAACTTCAGAATTTAAAGTGAAAAGCATGAGATTTTGACGCATTTTTACACAAGATTTATACAGTATTTAAATAAAGTATCACATATTAAGATGGAAATGGAAAATATCGAGTCAAAGTAAAACTCGTACACTCTACAAAACGTGTAAAACATTAGTTTTACACAGCTCAAAAGCCATGATATTTTCAGTCAAGTAATTTGTTATGCATCCTTTGTGTCTCATAGCGTGTTCAAATCATACTGGCATAGCTGGAACGTGAATTTCATAATATATATATTGACCAATTTTGATAATTTATTATCCCAGTTTCTAACTTTTACGCCATAAATGTTCTATAAAGTTCAAATATGGAGTTTTGGGTGTCAGTAGTGGGCACAAGCGGGTACTGACAGCAGAATGTCTTATATCGTCACCAAGTAGTTGAAACTTCAAAATTCTGTGTATAAACGTCCTGTTTGATTATAAACTCATTGTAACATACACACACACACACACACACACACACATATATATATATATATATATATATATATATATATATATATATATATATATATGTGTGTGTGTGTGTGTGTATTCAAAGCTTCATATTTATTTACTATTTTATCATATTTCGTTTACTAACAAATGGTTTTAATAAAAACACAAAGTTATAAAAAAAAGCAATTTAACTTTTCTATAGGATATTAATTAAAATAATTTTTATGGATTATAAGAAAAAACTTGTCTATATTTTTTTATTTAATTCTTTTATTTTTTATGTCCACTATTATTAATTATTCTTCGCGCACCACCCACCAGCATGGTACATCCCCATAAACTAGTAGTAGTTTGTTCTGGGCTCCTTAGCTGAACGCTGTGTCCCCCGTCGTGAGAGTAAGATTTATATTGCTATTTAGGGCCAAATTGTTATTTCTTTTAATGTAATTTTTATTTTTAATTATTGTGTCACCCTAATTGAAGTGGTAAATCCTGATGCTAACCCTGATTGATCTAATTCACTCTCAAAAGTGTTATCCACTAGGAAACATGATCTTTTATATACACGTTATAAAGAATAATTAATAATAATCGTTGATTATAAAAAAATATAGACAAGTTTTTTTCCTGTAATTCATAAAAATTATTTTAATTAATATCCTATAGAAAAGTTAAATTGCTTTTCTATAATTTTCACGCTCTTATGATTTATACTTCGTCTATTTTCTAATTGCGTCGTTTTTTTTAAGTATACATAACTTTTTTTTCAGCATAAATTCAATCTTATCCAATAAAATAGAAAGTTAGTCAAAAAAATATCCAAGTAAAATAACTATAAAAAATAAAAAGAAAGCGTTATCCTATAAACGCCAATCCGTTTGCACCAGTAGCTGCCATACATATCCATATTTTAACGCTCCCTCCCCTGTTTGATAATGGCTGTCCTATTTTCTATATTAAGTCCTTTTTTTGTATGGCACTATAATTTTTCTTTCCAATAAAAATTCAACTTATCCAATAAAAAGATAAATGTGTTGTCAAACTATCAAATAATGACCATGGAAAAAGGAGCATGTGTTTTCAATGCCGCGTATAGAATGTTTATATAACATTAGTTACAATCGGACCTGGAAATATCTGGAATCTAAACTGCTTTTCAGAGCTATCAGAATAATGACCTGAGATGTTCTGCTTTCAATGCCCGCTTATAATTTTTATACGATTCTTCTGAAGTTTTTAAAACACCATTTAAGTCCCCAAATTTGAAGGTTATAGGAAATTTATGATATTGATTAGAAGTTGGGACAAGAAAGTATCGTATTTCTGCGAAAATCAACTTTAAAATGGCTGTATTAGAAGGCAATCATACTGACCAATTTTATTCTGAATTTCTAGTATGATCTATACAAGTACGTCAGGAGACGTAGAGGTTATTCACAAAGTACTAGATGGAAAATATCATGGTTTTAGGCTATCTAAAACTGTGAATTTCGTATAGTGTAGAGTTTTATACTGAACCTTCCTTTTCTGTATCTATCTAAATAGGAGTTACGTTGTTTAAGAACGTTTGAACGTACGAAGTTTGTGTAAAAATCTCTAATTTCCTTATGTAGGCGTTTAACTTGTCCGAAAAGTGTTTTTTAGTATGGTTGTATTGTCTGGATCATTACTTTCTTTTATGTTCAACTACCATACCTACTGAGAAGAATTTTTTTGCTTGTTTTCTACCTAATTGGACTCTTTCAAATACTGTCCCATCATTCTCCTCATATTGTTTAAAGGATGACCTTCAGAACTCAGGAATTCCATGGGATCGAATCTGATTCGGTCGTAGTTACCTCTGGCTTATGAAACGTAGGAAATCTGTTGTCTTTATTGTCTTTCACTTGTCCTTCGACAGCAAACACCCAAGAATGAAACGACAAATTATTAAGTAGATTAACGATAAAATCTGTCCTGACGTCATATATTTACAGATGGGTTGAGGGGTGGTGGGGTGAAATCTAATGCCGTCTTTATTCACGTCATTTCCCATCTTTCGTAAGACTTTGCGTGTGTGTTAAATTTGTTTTTATCATTCATTTACAGTGACATCATGGTCGTGTCGTAATATAAATACAAAAATAGAGCTATAAAATTACAATATAGATTGTACTTTCATTTACAGCTAAACTGTTTCACAAAGATTATTTACTTTGGAGGTTTACACAAATGTTTGCTTTTTGCAACAACTTTTCAGCAAAACAATAAATTGTGACGCGTCAAACTAACTTATTGTGATATGGATTATATAGAATCGCAACCAGGGCTTCGAACAGTAATTTTTTATCGTTCCGGTTCAACTAAAAAAATACATATCGCTTCAGTTCCGGTTTTCGTTCTGCCCAAAATAACGGTTTTCGGTTTAGTTCGGAATGAATAATTTTATGTATATTCTTATGTGTACTAAAAATATAATCGTATCATAAACAAAAAAATGTAATTCTATCAAAATTTAGAAGATTGCATTCTTTTTTTAATTGGTACAGTAGGTGAATGGATCCAATGAACAGGCGTGTACGGATACGAGCGGCGAGTAGAGAACGGCGGGCATTGGCATTGTTATCCATTATCAAAATTGCATTTGACAATCGAACATTCGACTGAATTTAATCTGCCTTCTACAAGTAGTTTCTTGCGAAACTGAAACAGAAAAGTTCTAGGGAACATTAAAACAGGAAATCGAGAAACAATGGACATGTAATGTCGATAATTATAGGTTTGCTGATCAGTTAAGAAATATTGATAAGTTGGTTACAGTAACAAAATAGCTGAAGATACATCGAACTGAAATAAACGATATTTTTTTCGGTTTTCGTTCTGACAAAAATAAAGGCTTTTTTCGGTTTTGGGTTCAGTTCCGGTTCAAAGGCCTGATCGCAACTTACTAAATCTTATTGAAATCTTATTGAGTTTCTGTTCTTAAAACAATTTTAGTAAATAATATATCTGAAGCAAAAACAGACGCTTCCTTACTTTGTAAATGTCATCCACGACTTTTTCGAAAATATGGGAAATTGTTGTGAGGTACGAGTGAATGTCAAAGCTCACCATATGCATCATTAAACTTCAAAAGCATCTTTTAATTTTTTTTTTCACTTAAGTGTGAGGCCGAACGATGGCCGAATAGTAGAGCGGTTTTCTTCGGTACCACAGTTCACGGGATCGAATTCCACTGCTGACACCCTCGTAATCGTTCCACTGCTCGTAACCGTTCGGAATCTGCTTTAAGCAGTAGGTCCAGATATCGTGAGCCCTCTTGAGTAAAACAGTAGACCTTAGGCTCCAAACCAAACCAAACTACTGAAGTGGAACCTATCTAGTACTTTTTCTATCAAACTGGAGATTTAGATAAGAAAAGTGACTATTATCCCCTTTTTTTGCATTGTTTCAATCGTATGGCACTTTCTTTTCCCGCCCTCCTGATTTAGATTTCATTAAACGTTCACTTAAGCAACAATTATGATTAAATCATTAAGGCTCAAGTCATTTCTGCCGAATGATACATATATAAACTACACTCAAGAGCCAAAACATTATGTCCACCTGTCAATAAAGAGTTGGCCCACCTTTGGCGCCCAACACAGCTTCAACCTGCCTTGGCATGGATGCTACAAATACCTTGGTAGATGGACGGAAACAGATTGTACCAGATGTTTATGTAACGGTTACGCAAATCCGAGATGTTGCGAATTTGTGGTCTTTGAACTCTGAGCTGCCGTCCCATGACATCCCAAATGTCTTCTATCGGATTGAGATCCAGTGAATTAGGTGGATAGGACATTAACTGGAATTCAACATCATGTTCGTGGAAACACTCCAACGCAATTTTAGCCTTGTGACACGGGGCGTTGTCTTGAAACATTCCATTTCCAGCTGGATAAACAGAGGCCATGTAAGGGTGCAACTGGTCTGCAATGATGTTCAGATACCCTGTAGCATTCGTGGTCTTCTCTACCACAACCACGGGTCCCAGAGACGCCCAAGAGAACGGCCTCCAAAGCATAAAACCGTCACCACCGGCCTGTGTATGACCTACTGTACATTGAGGGAGCAACTGTTCGTCTGGAAGACGGCGTATCCTGACACGGCCATCGACGTAATGAATGACAAATCGTGATTCATCTAACCAGGCAACTCTCTCCCACTGATCCAACATTTAAGGCCATTATTACAAGGCCTATTTTTCCCGGTTTAGAGACGGCAATTAAATTTATCAATTTATCACATAAGTAGATGAAAATAACATTTTTTTCTACCATTATGTCGTAATTCCTTTAACTGTCTGATTTAACAATTTCTTATTTTAAATTATTTAAATATCGTCTTCATTGTTTTCATACGTTTTATGACCTAACTTAGATATTACGTAAATAATTTTCTCTGGTATTTTTACTTAAATAATATATTAGGTACATATGTGATAATTTTAAATCGATTATTTTTTGTTGCAATGAAAATTTTATCATCGGTATTAACAAAAATTTCTATCTACCTCCAGGGTGTAGTGGAAATGATAGTTTTATTCCTTTACTTCTATTAATTACCGTGGCAAAAAAAATTGGAAAGTACCTAACGATAATTTCGACGTAGCTACGAAAAATTTGAATTATCTTTCTAAATGAATTCAACGTGATTCTAAACTGCAATCATGGTGTCGGGAGACTTTAGAGGAGTATGAAGATAAACAAATTATCAGGTAATTCTCAGTTAAAAAAAAACCCATTTTTTTACCTGTCTCATAGGTTACTTTACTATTCTGGTAAATTAAAAATTTTACTGACGGGCTATATGCTAGTTCTTTTATAATCACCAAAAGCATTAAAATAATTGTTCCTTGCAAAGTTCTCATAAAGATAGAAAGTATCAAAATGATCTGACGATAACTTGTGCTCGGATTGCAGAACATGGATAACAATTTTTTTTTTGTTGTTGTTGTTGTTCAAGTCTTATATTTAAGTAATCATAATGCTATTATTGTATTACACCTAAAACTAATAAACTCTCCTCAAAAGTAAATCTGAAGTATTGTTTCTGTTCATCGTTTATCGTTGAACAAAATTCATTGAAAATTTTAAAATATCCGTGTTACTTTCTTTTTCGGTATTCAAAAAACATCTTCCGATAGCATAATCACAAAGTTTTATGTCACTTCCAGTATTATCTGAACACTTCAAAATCTCGTTAGACTCTTCTTAAAATTCAGTGGACGGGACAATGAATTCATAACCATGTGCAGTGAAAGGCAAGGACAGAGAGTATGAAGTGAGTTAAATTTAAAAACGAAATTAAAGCTAAAAATAGAAGGTTGATATTGAAATTCTGAATTGGTATCTTCATAAGTGTTATTTAACATTCAACGCGTGCTATATTTTATTCGAACAATAAAAGTCGTTTTCCGTTCTGTAACAATCTGATTTCATGAATGATTAAATACTATTTAACATTGTTAATTTCGTGTAGACTAAATTGTCGAGCATTAAGTGTGACAACATTTCCATTTAAATGGTGGTTAGATTATTCAAACTATTAAATATTATTTAACATTGTTAATTTCGTGTAGGCTAAATTGTCGAGCATTAAGTGTGACATTTCCATTTAAATGGTGGTTAGATTATTCAAACTATTAAATATTATTTAACATTTTTAATTTCGTTTAGATTAAATTGTCGAGCATTAAGTGTGACATTTCAATTTAAATAGTGGTTAGATTATTCAAACTATTAAATATTATTTAACATTATTAATTTCGTGTAGATTAAATTGTCGAGCATTAAGTGTGACATTTCCATTTAAATTCTGGTTAGATTATTCAAACTAACATCACCATTCCTTAAACTTAAAAAATAAACATTTATTGGTCGTTTCAATTTTGTAGCGAAATGATAGGTTATTTAAAAGTAATTTACTCAAATTACTTCGCGTTATTTTTATTTTTAGCGGTAAGACCTATTTTCGTTATTTTAAAAAGTAGCAGATATGACAACATTATTATGGTTGTTTTATTTCCTTTTCATGACTTTCATGGAGAAGCAGGATTTATGTGCCTAGACCTCCAATCCTGAGATTTCTACCAATGAACATAAAGTTGACAACGAGCTAAAAAATTAATAACTAAAAAGGCATGAAAGTATATGTAAAAATGGTTTCGTCAGTTCATAACCCAATATAACTAGAGAATAGACTGTTTAGGGATAGCGACTCACAATGTTTATGACACCAGGGTGTTTCAGCTAGAGTGAAATAAAATTGAATACGTATGAAAATAATAGTTAGGAACTTATGCAACTTATTTAATTAAAAAGA
Source organism: Pardosa pseudoannulata (assembly GCA_032207245.1). Taxonomy (NCBI): domain Eukaryota; kingdom Metazoa; phylum Arthropoda; class Arachnida; order Araneae; family Lycosidae; genus Pardosa; species Pardosa pseudoannulata. The sequence goes on along the minus strand of CM063498.1, from coordinate 1,676,730 downwards.
TACTTCAAGAGAAAGATATGGATGGATGGATGTAAATAAAGTCATATAGAATTACACTCATAATACAGGAAGCTAATGTACACAAAGCGCTGAGAACAAATCTATTCATGTCCGACATTGACGTATCTCCAAGGTCACACACATTGTAATGTATGGCCTTTTTTATTTGTGCATAACTTTCTTCCTGGACTTTAATTTGCTTATTTCCAAAATGGCAAAGATTATTTCTAAATGCACCTGTATTCTTTCATTGTTCTCGTAAAGCTCAAACACAGGCCTACCCACAAAACACTGAATGGACATTGTTAGTCACAAATCCAAAGCAAGAGAATTCTATAAAATGGGTTAGATAAACTAAACTTTATTACTGAATTAATTGTCGAAATTTGAGATTTTAACTTCAGTTTTCATGACCTGTACTTAGACATTGCCTCTACTTACCACCATGTATATTTAAACCGATGTAAAAAGTCATTTTATCCCGCTAAGGTATTACTCATTGAGAATTGAATCAACTAAACTTTAGAAGATAGTTACATGTGAATAATTATTCATCTAATAAACCAGCCTCCCATATTAGGAACGATTTCAACGATGGCCGGAAGGCTAGGGCGGTGATTTTGGGTACCTGAGTTCGTGGGTTCGAATTCCACTATGGGATGGATATTCGTAGCCTTTCGGAATCGGCTTTAACCAGCAGGTCCCGGTCTCATTAAGCCTCACATTACAAAAAAAGTAGACCGTAGGGCTCAAAAACCAATATGTAAAATATGTAATCATAAAGTACAATCCACTAAACTCTAGTGTTCCTCGACAAATTCCCGGTACCTTTAAGTACCATTGAAATAAAAAAAAAATGTAAATTCCTGTTGCCATTTTCCTAAATAAAAACTAAACACCAGAATTTTGTGGATGTAGAACAAGATATCAGAATTAAACTTTCTTCAACGCAACCAAATTTTAAAAATAATTTGTGACAGTCAAACACAAAGTCTTTCATCCCACTGATTTTTCATCAATGTATGATTTTATTTGTATAAATTCATTAAAAATGAACTTTTGTTTTCATGTCATGGTTTGTTTTGTGTAAGTACTATCTACATTTTTAATGTGCTTTGTATTGTTCAGTTTTTACGTTTGTCTCATCAGAAATACATAATCAAACCCTTCGTGGCTATGGATGGGGTAAGAAAATAATTCTGTGAGATAAAAAGTTTGAGAATCATTGCATTAAGAGATATAAAATAATACTGATCATGATATATCATTATATTATCTTAACATTAATCTAGTACAGTGTTTTTAAAATAAGTTCGCGGACACTCAGAGTTTCCACAACCTCCCTCCGGGAATTCCTCAAAACATTTTTAAACACCATCAAAATTTTAAAAAACTTTATAAATTCTTACTTTTATTTTTGTCCTGGTCTCCTACATAGAATTAATGATAGTGACTAATACGCTGAATCACAGCAATAGGAGACAGAAAGGGATGTGACGATGAGTCATTCAAACCCCACTCTATAGTAGAGAACAAGATGAGGTGAAACATTCCTCAATGTATTATTTCCTTAAAAAAAGTTCTTGCTTTCACGTTTCTGTTTGTAAGCATCATCTACACTTTTATACCGCTTTATGTTGTTTTATGTTTATGTCTAATCAGTGATAAATAATAGACCCTTAGTTTCTCCTTCTCCTTTCAATGACCCAGCCTGTTAGAAGCCAAGGCGGTCCCTAAGCGTTTTTTTCATTTGGTCCTATCCATAGCGAGGCTCCTCCAGGTTACAAGAATAAGTTCCTCTCCATGCCACCTAATTCGTGGTCTTTCCTCGTCTTCTGTTTTACACGGGATTAGTAAAAGGGAGCTTTTTGACTGGGTGGAACATTGTCAGATTGGAATAAATGTCGAATTCATCGTAGTCTATAACTTTAACAATACCAGGTTGCTTGTACCTTCGGTAAATTTCAAAGTTAAAGAAGGATCTCTAGATATTCATCTCATGGACTGCACTAAAAACTGGACTCTCAATGGTTAATAATTTATTTTCCCTTATTTTGGTTCAATCCCATAAAGAAGAATAAGTGGTATTACTGTTTTATAGATGTCAGTTTATTAAAGCTTCTAAATCGGGATGTTAATTGGTTGAGACCATGATAGCATTTGTTTGATATGGTGTTTATTTCTACGGTCAAGTTTGTCCTTCAGTAATATTTATTTAGTAGTTTTCTCGGTATGTAAGTGGTAAGACAAACGTTCCGTAGAATAAAAATTTTGAGAACCATTACTCTAGTATTAATTACTGTTATAATTTCCTTTTAAAGTGGTATTCATTCCTTTTTCTTTTCTTCTCAGGCATCGAACGGCACGACGGGCAATCACCAGCACAAGAAGAGTCGCCCGTTCTCGAGCCTCCCTTTCCACGCCGTGTTCCACCCCTCTGGCAAGAAGCAGCAGCAAAGAGCCACCATGGACGACACATACATCTCCAAGGTCTGTCGGACGATTTATTTCTCGATACACGCTGGGCCCAGGTGCAGGTGTTACCATGCCACTAATCACTCTCTTCGGAATTCTTGTCGAATGTTTTATTGGCTTATTTATTTTTATGTATTTATTTCCTTTTTTTCTCGGTGCTCTCCGATTGTGCGGGTGTTTCCTAATAAAAACAGAATCATGACTCGCAAATGGCTATCACGTGGCTGCATTCGCTAACATGTTCTTAATCTCTGGAAGAACTTATTAGGGATTACGAGCGTATAAATATATGCATCATTATGCCCAATGCTTAACTTTCATTCGTCAAAAAATTTCTAATTTTCAAGCTTACATTTAGCTTTAAAGATTAGCAAATGACATCCTTTACTACTTACCAAAACTTTCTGGTGACTATATATATATATATGTAATAATAAAATTCTATTAAAGTAAAATCCTAACTTAAATGTTTTCTGTTTTCCATTGAAAATCTAGATTCCCTATTCACAAATTCTAAAACATATTTTTCACAATAATGGCGGCGTACATTCATTTCCTGTCACCTTGAATTTAGATTGGCAGCCCCGTTAATTCAATTTTCCCGCTCACTGTGACATACTATATCTTCTTAAATGAACTATAAGTAATTAAAGTGAAGTGATTGGTTACCGGAATGACATCACTCTTGGAGCCACTCCCCTTCCAAAAGTTAATAAAAAGGCCTAGCACACAGGTTTCGTGGCTTTTCCTTTGAGATCGCCATGTAATATATCATCAAATAATTTTCAGGTTTTGTTTTGCTTTTGCTAGATTTGTGTGCTATCTGGTGTTCTAAATAAAAGAGGTTTTTGTAAGTGAACGTCTGCATCAATTTACTCCGCTACTACATTCTACTGTATTTTAAAATTAAACTAAACTCCACGGTGCAACAGCCCTTAAGGGGCCCATGGCCTACGGTGCCAATCTCCATTTAAGTGATCAAGGGCCTTGGGGTGCGAAGCATATGTTCCGTTTAGGTGGTCAATCTTACTCGGAACCCCCAGTGTTTAGTTCCCAAGCACGCTTGGTCCTCAGTTCATCTACCCACTGAAGGAATAAGAGGCTGAGTTAGCGTTGACCAGACCAGGGATCGAACCTTGGACCTGTGTTGTGAGAGCGCGAAGTGCTACCCCAACGCCACTGGGCTTCGTACTAAGCTTTTTAAGTTATGTGGATATTATTATAAGTTATTATATATATATATATATATATATATATATATATATGTGTGTGTGTGTGTGTGTGTGTGTGTGTGTGTGTGTGTGTGTGTGTGTGTGTAATGATACTTTTACCCTAAAAAATTAACCAACAATTCTGTCTACCTTAAAATCATTTTCTGGTGATTGTATTCTTTTCTGTCATCCTTTTCTGGCAAACTTGGTGACTATCTTTGTTCTTTCTATCTATTCGGCCTCCTCAAAAATACCAAAACTATTTTCACATAAATGCTTTGTATAACTAGTGACGCTTTAAAAAGGTCACAGGTATCACCACGTAATTGGTGATTAAGAATCCTGATTGGTTGGTTCATACATCTATAAATTCAGATGTACAGTTTTATCGAGATTTTAAATAATTTTATTTTTAGCAAAGGTATTCATTTGTCATCAATATTTGATTTTGACATTAAGCGAAAATGGTGTGGAATTCCTGTTTAATCAATTGCAGTGGAAGGTGCAAAAAAATGATAAAGAAGACCCAACAATGAAAGAATTGAGTCACCTGGAAACGGGGTCTTTCTCGACACAAAAAAACAATGGAGATAATTCCAGAACGTTATCTCGCGCAGTTTATTTGTAGATTTTTGTCGAGAAATAATCGTGGCTATCATCCCCACAAAGCTGAGAAATGCGTTAAAGTCACACAATTTTATCCGGTTATCGGCGAAAGGAATGCCTCTGGCTGATTGGCTTCATCTCGACAATTTATTTTTTATCCGTTGCGTCGTTATTTTGCGCAATATTGGACGCGGGTATTTATCGGAGCCGAAATGAAAAGCGGATCTAGTTTTTAGAATTATTGATGAGAAAATGGATATCCTGAATATTACTTAATCGTGTGAAAGCCTTCTACAAAATTAGCAAAGGTATCAGAAATCAAGACGGTTACAATTTTTTCCAAAATACCTTTTCCGGAACGTACTTATTCGTGAGAATTGACTCCATTCACTCTTCTCAAAGGGTACTGGGAAATTGCATTTCGGGAATACTTTTTTTTATTTATTTTTTATTTTTTAATATGAATTACGTATATGGATGAAACTGAAATAAATCATGAAGTTCGATTTGCTATTCAAAAGGTTTCATATTGTATATGCAGGCGTTTAAAACCAAAACTTGCAAATGTCTTTTAAATATTTATTTTTGAGGCATCACAATTACACAGAAAAATAGTAAACATAAAAGAGAAGATGTCGCCAACTTTTGGGCGAACTAAACAAATGCATCACAAGATGTCCTTAAGCAATGCCATCAAAGTACACACAACACAATCATAATATAGAATTATTTTCCAAAAACATGTCAGGTGCTGTCCTCTATGATTATAAATAAAATAAAGAACTTTAATACAATTTGCACTTACAATGCAATGGTCCAAACATTTATGTTGGATACACGTTTCGTCGTAGTCTCTCAAAATGTCACCCCGATTAAGTCAACCCTTTCAGCTTGGTAGTGGATCTTTGACATTTTTATTCGTTGAACTGCGGTAACTCAGGCAGCGGTTCCACAACTGGAGGGTAACGAGATCGAGGCTTCTACCGGCTAAAGATACTCCGTGTTCATCAATGGCGGCTAGGTTCATAGTCGCATTGTCCTCCAAATGATACCTCTGAAGATGGGAGGCCATGTCTGAGGATCTTCTTGGTCCCTGCTTCACTGTTTGAGGTTCACTCACTTTTCAGCCCTCGTGGTTTAACACTCAAAGTGAAGCTATCTGTTATCCACAGATATGAAGCAGTCACCTATTACGACGGGCTTTATTGGACCTGGTGTAAGACTTTCCTACCCCAGGGGAATGAGTTAAAACTACATAGAGTGGTGTCATGTGTAGTGCATCGTGTCAACCTCAAGATGCCATTTGCCCCTACTTCCTGCAGTTCGGGCAGCTCGTTAATATTTTGAAATGTATGGAAAATATATTTTGTATCGGTATTTTGTCTAATACCTATACACAATATATTGTAGGGCATATTTTTCTTTGAACTTCAAAGCATATGGAGGTGTAAGGGTTAATATTGGATTTGAAAAATGGAACGTTCCTTTTAAATAAACGGAGATCATGGATGGATGGATGTTTTATTTGGTATAATGTCATTTATCACTTAGAAATGGGATATTCAAAACTTGTTCAGGCATAAAAAATTAACAATAGGGGGATCGTATGAAAAGAATGAAAATAAGAGGTAAAAATTTTGTGCTGGGAAAAATGTCCATTTTTTATTTCTTCGATTTTAATTGATCAATAATCTCACATTGTGAGAGATTCTCTCCAAAAATTTGCCAATCAGACGTTTTGTCTTAAAAATGTTCGTGGATTCCACTTCAAAGAAATTTTATTCTTTCCCTATTAAATGTGAAGATATGTTACTCTAGCAAATAATTAACTCATTTGCTTTGTATGAACCACCTCATCAAAGACACTGCAGATTTGACTTTGAATGCATTAAAAAATGGCTGTATTCAGACTGTTCATCTGATTGGTTGTTTTTCACTTGTCAGAGTTCCTGTATAGAAATTTCTAAATCACATAAGCAAAAGTAACTTGACACCTTTTAAATTATAAACACAAGTGAATTGTAGCTCAAAATAAGTGTGAAATGCACCACACAGAGCTTAAAGACAGCATCAAGTGTAAGAATATCTCCTCCAGACTCTGATTTGATACAAAGGCTATTAGATTAATGAGTAAAAGCGGTATGACCTAGAGTTCATGGTTTTGAATTGCTTTGTGGTCATAAATGTTTCAGCCTTTCGGAATCGTCTATAAATAGTAAATTAAGGATTTAATTAGCCCTAGAGTTCCAAACAAAATTATGGCCAAATCTTTGGTATTGGAGTTCGTGGGTTTGAATCCTCTGGGGCATGGATGTTCGTAGCCTTTCAGAATCGGCTTTAAGTAGTAGTTCCCAGTCTCATTAGCCCTCGTGTTGGAATAAAGTAGGCCGTAGTGCTTCAAACCCAAAACTAAAATATTTGACGAAGTGCTGAAAAAATCCTTTTTTAACCTTAAGGTTAAAATGAATTACTTAAGATTGAATGTAGGATAAAAATAACTATCAGTGAACCTGAAAAATTAGAAATACTATTAGTTTCTTATGGAGAGTAATGTTAGTTACAAACACTAGTTGTCTCTATTAATCCTTCCCGCTTCTCATCTGTTGTGTACGAGAAGAATAAGGTGCCGTGCATTAATATCTATAAAACATTTATTCATAGAATTTTTTTATTTTTCTTAAACAGATAAAAACAGTCATCAAAATGCGTTCCGAGTTTCCAACCTTGATGGTTCATGCTCGAGATGTCAGAGATAAACGTTATCTTCCTCCAGATTGTTTTAGATGCCACTATTTGTCACTTTTTTGGCCTCACTTTTAATTTACTTTAATTTACGCCCATTAACGGGTTGTAGGCATGTATATCACAGCCTTCTGTGAAGTAGAGCAAGCAGCACGACTGCAACTGCAGTGGGAAGATGATTTAGAAATGAAAGTCGGATGTTGGTCTCTTTTAATATTCAGATCAGTTTCTGTAACACGTGAAAGAAACTGAATTTGTATCTATCAAAACTGGGAACTTTTTGTTTATTCATGTTATTTTTCTTTAAAACCTCTTGTTCTTTTAAATCTTTTTCGTATATAATTTGTACGTTTTCTACCGATCGGTATTTTACAGTTAGAACAAATATCTACAGTGTTCTTTCTACACATGGAAGCATAGTAATGATATAGTTTCCGCATAGGCACAAATTCTTTAATATTATATTTTCAGAGGATTTTATGTGTATAAAATTTGGAAAATACAAGAAATTAATTTCGATTTGGTTAACAAGTTTTTGAGAAAATTGAACACAGAATAGTTATGGAGTCAAAAAGACATATTCCGAGGTTCTAGTGCTAACTTTTGGAACTTTAAATAAGCATTTTGATCAACCTCGAATCACTTTTGATTAGTTTTGGCCTATCGTCTGCACAAGTAATTAATCCATAAAACCTAAAAAACTGATGCAACAAAATTGTACAACCTTACCTACAACCACGCGACCAGGACCCCACTTTGACCCGAAAACCACGCGAAAGAGACGGGTTGTGACGTCACAAATCATGTGCACCAATGGGGCTTAAATTAAGAACCAAAGTTGCCACTACAAAGCTACAATGCTAAAAGTCGCAAAAAGTAACCAACGGCGTCATACATCGCCCAAACAATCGCCAAGTTTGGCGACAAAAACCGCAATGTGCGTATCGAATCTGTACCAAAAAGTGTATAATGTAACAGGCGTACAAGACTAATTTTCTCTTGCGATATATTTGGAATCAATGCCTCCCATTTCTTCCTGATTAGCTAGAGATCTGAAAGATTTCCACAGAGGTTCAATTTCGATGACAATACGATATTCAATCCTTACCAAAAAAAAAAAAAAAAAAAAAAAAGATTCGAGAGAAAAATAAATAAAATCAGTTTAGTAAATACAAACAGCTGTTCAGCGTGCTCGGAATCCCAATAACAGATATTTTTAAACTAGTATCGCCATCTATCGGCAAGTGGATTCACTTCTCCTACACAATGTTTACTTTTTACAGCATTTTTTACAGTTCTTGTTGTTGTCAAATAAGTGATATATTATATAAAAAAGATCATTTTTTATATTTTAGTTGTTTTTCGTTTCAGCATCTGGAACGGCTCACAGTTCCTCTTCGTGGCCACGACTTCACGGGTCTGGGCTTCAACATCTGTGGCAACATGAGAGACGGGATCTTCGTCAAGGACGTCCTGCACAGGGGACCAGCCTCGGAGTCGGGAAAAATCAAAGCAGGTGAGAAAATGGAGGGTTTATTTAATAGAGGGAATATGCACTAGAAAAAAAATTCTAATTTATTTTAGTCGACGGTAACATTATGTGAAAATCTGTCACAATTTTATTTTTCAATATTTTTTTATAACTTGAAAATAAGGAGAACTATCTAAAATAGGTGCTCAGAAATTTTTAAATATTGTGACGCTCTTTTAACCCATTACCGTCTAACGTTCTTATTGCCGAACTATTATAGCTTGTCAAAAACTTTTTAGCACGATATTTTCATTTACCAAAGGTACAGGGCAATACTATAAACAGTCTTCCAAAATCAAATTATATAAATGATAGCAGAAACAGAGACGTTTCCTTTATCATTTATCTAATTTATAATTTCGATCGTGATTTCGGTGATTTTTCGAGCTTTGTAGATCGACTGAAATTTGGATGAAGAGTTCTATTTTCTGTTAAACTTTAATTTAGAGTAACAAATGAATTGATTATCGCGAAGTTTTTGTGTTTTAAAAATACATTCTGTTATAACCGAATAGGTAGCGCTCTGCTCTTCAATACTGGAGTTCATAAGTTCGAATGGGGCCAAGAATGATCGTAGCCCTTCGGAATTGGCATTAAGCAGTAGATGCCGGTCTCATTATCTCTCGTGTAGCAAATCCGTAGATCTAAACCAAATCAAATCAAGTTATTCTATTTTATTTAAAATTACAGCTTTCCACTAACGAGGAAAGGCTGACATTTTAATCGTTTATCTAACGTTGAAAATTCGAACGAATTTGTTTCATATTTATTGATTCTTGATAGTTTTAATAAGTTAGATTTAAGGTTTTTACTAATATATATTCAGTAGAAACGATTGACACATCAAAGAGCTAAAGAAACCGAGTTACAGTGACCCACTTCGTTTAAGATATTCTTTAGAAGAATTTAACTAAAAAATATAATGTAGTACTCATTTGCATATTGCACCAGATTTGTTTTCTGCTGTGTTGCCACCCAGCGCTTTAGGAAAATTTATCACATTTAGGGACAAATAAGAGCAAATTAAACGATTTAAACTTTAATGGCTGATGTAAAATGTTGTTCATACTTCGGATTATCCGTGGCTAAAAGAGCTAAAGTGGTTTTTTTTTTTTTTTTTTAAATGCTTAATATTTTAACACGTTGCCCTACGATAGAAGAATGGGTAATGTGCTTTGTTTCTGTACCGGAATTTTCGGGTTAGAAATCTGCTGCTGGCGTGGGTATTTGTAGTTCCGAGTCATCTTTAAGTAGTAGTTCCAGCTTAATGAGATACCCTGTGTTGCAAAAAAGTGGACTGTAGTGCACCCAAACCAACCCTGAAAAGCGAATTGCGCAATTTCTTACCTAGAAAACCACACTCTTAAAACAACAAACTCGAACAAACACATTATTTCTTGAAAAATTTCATTTCCCCATTTTTTTTTTCTCTATCAGCGATAAAGGATATGCATTCTTTCTCAGTCCGTGTATTGCGGATAAGGATTTATGTCTTTATCATATGATTAACAAAACTTCTGTTTCAGTCGCCAGGTACAATCAATCCAATTTTCTTTTTCTCTCTGTGTTTTAAAAATTCGGAAGTGTGGTTTAGGTAAAGTACGCGATAAAGACACGATTCAAATTCTTATTTTTCTCTGTCAACTGTACGCCTGGTCCCGATGCCAATTTAATCGTGTATCTTATCAGATACTAAGTGCTAATTCCAAGCTTTCGTATAAGTTATTGTTATCTCTGCTTGTGTGGCGCAGTCATTAGATGCGCGGGGAGAACTCGATAACAAGGCGAGTTTAGACGTTCCTCTAGGGAGTATTGTGTCTTGGATGATTTAAGCATATATGAATAAGATTAGCAGTGTACATGTATGGAGATCTCATTAGAGCCTTTACATTTTCTCGTTTAAAAGAAGTGCTTTCTGTGTTCATAAATGAGGGCTACGCAACAGTGCGAATGGGTTCTTATTTCGACTAACAATAACTTAATATATTATTGCGATTTTAAAAGAATTACCAGCTTTTAATAGCATTTTCAAATTTAATATTTACAATCAATAAATAGTAACATATAGCCCGTTATATGACGGGATCAGTAAATTTTTTAATTTTCTAGAATTGTAAAGTTACCCTATAAGGCAGGTCAAAAAAATGGTTTGTTTTTTGGCTGAGAAGTATCTGGTACACGCTCAATAATTTGTTTATCTTTACTGACCACATGTTAGTTGCCAACCTTAATTTACCTTGTCATATTACACGATAGGATGGACAGCAGAGGTTTTAATATTGATAGGGATTATTTGGCGGCATATATGAATGATGTCCAAAATTGAGCGAATCCATAGCAAACTATGTGGTTATGTTTAAAAAACAAACACACAAACGAACAAACTTCTTAATTTTCAAAAATATATAACTTAAACGCTAGATATTTATTAGTTCGTGAAATAGACTCCTAGACTTTTATAACAAGAATTTGTTAATACCGGTGATAAAATTTTCATTGCATCAAAAAATAATCGATGATTCAATTTAAAAGTATCACATATGTACCTAATCTATTTAAGCCAAATATAAAAGAAAATTATTTATCTAATATCTAAGTTCAGCGATAAAACATATGATAATAATGCAGACGATATTTAAATAATTTAAAATAAGAAATGATTAAATGAGATGGTTAAAGGAATGACGTCACAATGCTAGAAAAAATGTTATTTTCATTTACTTATAATGTGATAAATTGAGGAATTTAATCATCGCCTGCTCTTAACCGGGGAAAATAGGGCTTGAAATAATGGCAGTAAACGATCGAAAGGGGGGAATTTCGATTGTCTTTGAACTCGTTTTGAATTTTGCTAACCCTAACTCATCAAAAATCCAATATGGATGCCTCTATCCATTCCAGGTCCAACTGCTTCATAAATTCCAGGACAGACGGACAGATAACTTAGGCTATTATTATATAGGGGATTACAGCCTTAAAAATTACCAGCTTTTAATATCTTCAAATTTAATATATATAAGTATTAATACATTTTTTTAATTTTAAAATAAACAATATATTGTATAATATATTTAAAAGAACAAAATTTCTAAAAAATTTTCGAGACATCATTTGCTGTCCGTAAATTATTTCGAGTTCTAATTAACTTACAAATCTTAATTTTATTTTAAATGGATTAGAAATGTATGCTCTATAGAATGAATTAATTGCATTATAAATTTAACTTTAATAACTATTTTCAAAAATAATTTAAAATAAAAAATAAATATACAAATTTTAATTTCATTTTAACCAAAAAAAAATATTGAAAATATTAAAATTTCCACAAACTATTAATTTATTCTATAGATAGTAAACATACAATATGGACCATGGAAAATGTCTAGTAGATCGATTGAATATATTTCTTTTAATCTTACGGATAGCGGTCAAAATGATAGTTTTGAGAAAAAAGCCTCTAACCATTATAGATCAGCTGATTTGTCTGTGTGAACAAGCATCGGATATGCCGTTTTACTGTCTATAATTCGATCTAATGCAAATTTTTAAAATGTTCAGGAACAAATGAAAAAATTTAATTTGTTACATTTAATTTTTAAAATAAAGTATCTGTCTCCCCCCCCCCAACTGAACTATTTTATTTCAGTATCTTTATTTGTTTAATTAGATTTTTTCCCTGTGGCACAGATACCTCTACGGGGAAAAAGTATGCTCAAGCCGATTTTTCTAACGTTTAAATTTTTAAAATTTAAAAACTTTAAAAAGTTTTTTTTGTGCAAGTTCTACAAGACATAAACTTTTCAGTTGGATTTTTAATAACTCCAGAATCAATATCAGAAATACAATTAGTTTAAATTTGCTTTTTATTTAGATTTTTTGTACACTTGAAACTTTTGAGATTTTTTAAATGTCCTACTATTGCCTTCTCATTCTCAGTTTTTTTATTACTATAAAAACTTACATAATTTTTTTTTACATGACATAAACCGTTTATTATTCTTTGGTTATAGTAGAAGTTATTGTTCATTACCTTTTTAAGATAGAACCATGGTAGCTCAGTCGTTAATGGCTATCATCTCAAAACCGGAAGGTTGCGAGTTCGAAGCTCAAGGCCGCCCCAAATCCACCGTGTTCATTATTGGTGGATGAGGCGAGTAAAATAGCTTCATGGTCGTAATGTTATCCAAGTTTCCAAACGATACCTGTGGGGTACTTCTGACTGGTCTAAATGACAAGGACACAGCAGGCGCAGTGTTTTTTGCGTCAGTAGCATTTTCAAAGTTACACTTGCTCTTCATGTGGTGCTAAATGTGTAATCTCTTCGCATAAAGATATCTATCTATTCTTCTACCTGCATTGGAAAAATACCATACTACAATAATTGGTGCATTCATTTACACACTGTGGTTGAACATTTACAAGTTAACTGTTTAGTAAAATCTTTTATGAAACTTGGCCGAACGATCACCGAATGGCAGAGCGCTGCTTTTCGGTATCGGTTTCGTAGCCCGCTGCTGGCAGGAATGTTTGTAGCCCTTCGGAATCGGCTTTAAACAGTAGACCCGGTCTCATTAGCCCTTGTGGGCAAAATAGTAGACCGTACCGCTCCCAAACCAAACCTTTATGAAATTGGAATTATAAATAGAAATATAAATTGAATTTAATAAAAATTGAATTCCCATACGGCTCTATAATTAATGCATAATAGATTATATATAATATAGATTATATATAATTATCTTCTGTTATTTATTCCTTTGCATTTTTTGAAAACTCAGTGACTGAACTCAAACTGTTAAATTTGCTTGTTACTTTTCACTGGCTAAGTTTAAAGTCTCTACCTAGGAAATGAAATTATAATACGAATAAAATTATGAAAATATCTCGTGCCGCAGTTGAGAAGTTGGGAATCCCTAGAACAAACATAAAAAGTCGTCAAAGTACACGCTTTGAGAACCACAGGCTTGTGTAAACTAAGCCAATGTTGTACTTCTCATAGTTTTTCATAACAAATTTTGTCATTGGAAGCTATAGTGTGGATGGACGTTTTTACATTACTTATTAATTTTTTCTTTCATCGTAAGGATCTAGACTAGAGTTAAGTAATCGGTAATAAATGTTTTTATATGTTTAAAGAAAATACTACGTTATCTATCTTTGGAATGTCATTATAAACTATAAACGAAACTCCTCGGTACAACAGCCCAACTTGGGGGCCAGGGCCTACGGTGCGAGACCAAGGGCACTGGTGTGCGAAGCCTATGTCCCGGTTAGATGGTCAACCTAACGCAGAACCCCCATTCTTTAGTTCCCAAGAAAGCTTGGTCCTCAATTTATCTACCCACTAAAGGGATGAGGATCGACCTCGGACCTGTGTCAGGGGAACGCAAAGTGCCACTGGGCTGGGAGTGTTATTGGGATTAATTAAATTTTGCATCAAAACTACTTTTTTTATATATTTGAATAATTTTTTGTAATTTTCTTCACTTTTTTTTAACAACCATGCTGCATCAAAGAGAAGATTTTAATTTAAAGTGTAAAGGAAAAAATTTATTGTATATTTAATGTGAATTTTTACTAAAAGGTCTTCATCTCAATAAAGTGAGGAATAAGTAGTGGTTATAAAGAGAACTCTTTTGTTCTGCAGGCGACCGCATCGTCGGAGTCACCGTGTCCTTTGCAGCTATGGTTTACGAAGATGCTTTGACCATCCTGTCCTACGCCTCGCCATATGATGTTCGCCTGGAAATAGAAAAAGCGCCAGCAACACTTTCTGGTTCGCATTTGCCCTCTTCCTCTCCAAGACGTATAGGTACCTCCACGAGCTTTAGAAACAACGGTCAAAGGCGGTTGTTCCATCCTCTCTACAGAAGTCAGTCCATAGATGATCTCACTCAGATCGGGAAGGATGGCTTTGGTGTCTTGGACACATCAGGTGAGTGCGGAGACGCTTCTAGCATAGATTTTGTCGAACTGGGTGCAGAGCACCGGTAAATTCTTATTCATATACAAAAATGTTTTAGAATCCAAACTGTAAAAGTTAAATGAACAAGAACTGCTGTCGTATTTAGAGCGTTATACCACAGTAGACCAGAAACCAGTCAATATACAATCTGACTTCGGGGGTTTTACAGCCAGATCTCCTGGCCACTTAAGGGGCGTTGCAGGTGTTATTGACACTGCCCCAACAATTGAGAATATTATTGATCTTGACGGCTATACTGTCAAAACTAAAATATTCGAATAGGGCACTCTTGGAAAGATATCTTCCTCAATGATTCTTTGAAAGTGTGAGCCACATCCTGCTTTATTAAATGGGGAGGCCTCTGGTTGCGAGACGATGCTTATAATAGGACTTAACTAATCAGATACTAGATCAGTCTGTCTCTGTGGAAGCAACTTGCAGTAGTGTGTCAGTATGCATCTCTATTACCACAGCATGCTCATCGGTTTGGCCACCCTTGTTCTAATTATCCATTACGCCAGCTTGGCGCATGCTCCTCGATTTAGCCTCCGTTGGTCTTATTGTATATTTTCTTGCTTATTGTCTATCATGGCAAAAGAGCATGTACCATATTTGCATCATCTGTCGGCAGAATGTGGAATTGTCATGAAATCCAGTTAAAAATAATAACATATAGTTATTTGGCACCCTCTCGCACTCTTTGTAACACGAAAACTAGAACTATAAGACATAAAATAAAGAAAAGTTTGAAAAGAACTTCGTGATACTAATAAACACATGGTTGAGTGGGCAGCTGTTTATTTTCAAATTTTTCTCGTGTGTTGCTTTTAGCAGATTTCGTATTTTTATGTGTTTAATTTTTCTCCTTATAGAGCAAATACAGCATGTGCCTTATATATATTTCTTATGCGGTTGGTTTCATGAAACTGTTAGACTGTGTCCATTATACTCTGAAAATTACAAAAGAAATGGAAATTAATTTCTTGACTTTTCTTAATAATATACCCATAAAAATATAGGAAAATATTTAATCTATAATATTGAAGAAAATGTGCCTATGCAAAAAATGGTTCATTAACTAAGCATCTAAGTGTGGAAACAAAACTGTTAATATTTGTTCTAACTGTAAGTTATGGATATGTAGAAAATGTACAAAATATATATTAAAAAAGTTGCCATCGACTGTGTGACAAACTTCGACTGGTCAGAAAATCAATAATTCCATTAAAGTTGACTACATATTTTTCTAACTTCGTATATTTTTCGATATTGTAATATCTTACTACTTTTTTTATAAATTATTATCATACTTGAATATCTAAAAATGAATAAAATGCCATTTCGTATCAATACAGTGCACTTTTTGAGTAACAACACGGATTCATATTATTCGAGATAAGTTTGACCCAGTCCGTGGTTTAAGTACACCGAAACTCTCGCGGTTTTAGGGTTAATATACAGTCTGTTCCATAAGAGCTTGTCACTCCTAACTTCGTCAATAGATAGCGCGCAGATACCAGCCTAATTGCACGTGTCCTTCAAACATTAGAGAAGAATGCTTTATGGTTATATTCTTTATTCGATTTGTTTTGCTGTGTTTAAATCAACAATTCCAAAATGAGTGCTGCATATGCGAGCCGTTTTGAGACAGTGTTTCTGTGTAACCATCCAAAAGGACCAAAACTGTCTTATACAGCTGCAGCCCGGTACATACGAAAGTCGGAGTCGTTCGTTAAGAAGTGGGTAGCACGTTATAAAGCAGGTAAAAAGGTTGACTACCTACCGGAACGGGGTAAACGCCGCTCAACGTCAAATCGAATGATAAAGTGATTCCTGCATAATCGATAATAATGGTCGACTTAATTATAAATCCTTTTAATGGGATCAGAATGTTATATAGTCGGTAAGTTTGTTCAAACAATAGAACTCATTCAAAAATGTTCTTTTAAAGGTGGTAGCCAACGAGATTCCAGTTCCTCGGCCACCCCTAAACGTTCCCAGAGCGTGGAGGCGAGCAACGGCGGTCTAAAGGCGAGACCGCAATTCATCTTGAAGCCAGAAGAAACCAAATCGTCGAGCAGCAAAGGAAGCCGGAAGTCGAGCACGTCCAGCTGCGAATCTACTGCCAAAGCAGTTACACCCACAGAAAAATCTCAGCCAGGTAGCGACACTCTGTCTTTAAGAGGACGTTTGTATAAATTATTGTTATGACACTTTATACATTTATGCATAACCACGTCAATCACTATTGTAAAAAATTAAAATCCCATTTAAAATTTCTTTAAATTTTCTCTCACGCCCTGAGTTTGCTAATTTAAAATATATTTTATGTTTTTCCCCTCTCTCCTGGATTGATTTATTAATTAATATAAAAAATGTTTTATGTTCAATTTCGTTAAAAATTTTGCCTTTTCTATATTTTAATATTAGGGGGCTTTAGGGGAAATTTTGTTGAAATCTTTAATAAAATTAAATCCCAAAAAACATTTTGAAAATTAATACAAATTGTTAAAAAAAGTCGAATTTCTTTCTTAAAACCCTATCAGATTTTTTAAAAGAATTTTAATGTCATTTATTTAGTTATATTTCAGTGAATATACGTTGCTACTGTAATACACTTTACGTTAATTTACAAAGCATTTTACTTATATAAAGCTAATTTACTTATAAAATTTTTCACGTAAATGCAATGAAGTGTAACTAAATGAATCCTATTTTTTTTACCCTTTTTTGATGAAATTTAAATATTTTTTGAAATACTCCTTGTACTTCAATTTTTCTTCTAATTTTGCCTCATTACTGTCAAAATTATATTTCGAACATAGTTTGATATTATTTTGTAGATTGATTGAATGATTAATCTATACAACATGTTTTTATGTCTGTACATTCGCCGAATGGGTAGGGCGCCGATGTTTGGTACTGGAGTTCACAGGTTCGAATTCCACTGCTGGCATAGATGTTCGTAATAGTTCGAAATCGACTATAAGTAGTAGGTTCCGGTGTCTAATCCTCGTGTGGTAAAGTAGTAGACTGTAAAACTCCAACCAACTCTGTATAATAATATCTCGTAAATATATATGTGTATTAATATCTTTTCTAAATATGAATTAAGGTTTAATACTCGAATGAATTTGAATTTTAATATACAGACTTATGTGTAATAGAAGTGTATAGTAAAAATTTATCTGAATAAAATACCTTTATCAAATAACAGGATGTATTTATTCAAACAGTATATTTCTGAAAGGGTCGTCTTTGAGGTTTTATACTAAATGTCTACATTTATTTGCAGATTTAGTTTATTTTTTTCTTACACACAATAGCTTGCTTCAAACGCTCATGGATTTCAAAGTTAATATACTTACAATGTTCTTAAGTTTCTTATCAGTTAACTTAATACAATTTTATTTCGGTCATTTAAAAAATCTAAGCCTAAAAAATGACTGCATTAAAACTGTTTCATTTATAAAAAAAATTCTCCTTTCCCAAAGTTAAAGAGTCGTATACATTACAGTATTGAACGCAGAACCTTCCTGTACCAAAAAGGAGTCTAGAAGTGCCAGGTTCCGAGCAGAGCAAGTGAATGTGAAGTCAGAGGCACCTTCTAAATCCGTTCCCCCCGCCAAACCTGCGAGGGACTCCTACGAAGAAAAGCAGTTGCCAGGAAATGGTAAGCATCATTTGCATTTTCTATTTCACCAGCCGTGACTTCTTTTAATACTAAAACGGACCCAAAAACTATTTCGTGTCCACCCTTAACACCTGGGTCAACATCTATGGGAAAATATTTGCCCAACGACAGCGTGCATCTCCTTTTTGTTTGGAACTTTCCTAAATTGTCCGCTAGGGCCATGTAGAGGTATAATTGGTCAGGCCCCTTCTCTCGGAGGGTAAACTCTAGCCCCAGTGGTCAATTTAGGTTAGGGGTTAAAAAGGGGAATGCAAAATGACGCAGGATTTATTAGCCCTTGATTTAGGTATTGAAAATCCCTCATAATTTTCTTTACAATACAGTTTGTTCTGTCCCCACGATGAAGTGGAAACTCGCCCTCTAACTTTATCTTAATAAAGGTCTTTAGCTAAAATGGTTTCATTTTTATGGCCATGACTGCAACCACCCATCGAGAAGTCCGTCTTATTACACACACACACACACACACACACACACACACACATATATATATATATATATATATATATATATATATATATATTTATATACAAGTTACCCAAACGGTGCTTGAACTGTGTAAAAAACCATGTCTGGTAAGAACCTAAATAATTCCAATAAAATTGTCAATTAAAATTTTTTAATTATATATATATTTCGGTATTATCTTACTTTTATTTTATGAATTCTTATACTAATTTAATGTCTAAAAAATGACTCATACAGAGTACGTTTGGAATAACAACACAGATTCAAATTAATCGGGTTCTATTTGATCCATTCCGCAGTTTGGGTAGACCGAAACTCCGGTTGAACCGTTAAACATAAAGTGTTGAATTTTTACAGTAGATAATGACATCGCACAGATGCATAAAAAATTTAATAACTAAAACTTGCGTTCAGAGGAGTTCTTCGAATATTTTAAGCTGCCCCAAAGCACAGAACGTGGAAAGAATTTGAAAAAGTCAACACTTGGCATGCGGGCTTCACTACCAACTTACGCGTGCAGCGGGCGTTTTTTCGTGAATCGCTAGTTATTCCGAAAAACCGCAGTAAATCGAAAACTACTTTGTTTTTATGAACGAAACTTTTTTTATTTTACACTTTAATATATACTGTATGATTATTTAACAAAAAAAAAAAACCTATATTTGTACGAAATCACAAAAATAAATGATTTTTAAAATTAAAGTCCGATAATCTGTCAGAGCATATTTCTTCTTCACTTTTTTTGTCACAACGGCTCATTTTATCGATTTTGTATTCAACAATAAAATACCAAGCTTCAAATTGAAAAAACACGACTTGTACCTTCTAGAGCTAGGAATTCGATTGAAGACGATATAACGCAACAAAAGACCGAGTAACTCGATAATCATAACTTGTGGGGAAAAAAATGCAAACAACACGCATATAATGTCACACATACATATAATTATACGTATTTATTAGATTTGTGGTGGTTAGCGGGTATCCACCACAAATCTACTAAATACGTTTTTTTACGTGACCCGCGCTCCACTGACAGACTGCAAAAAACGTAAAAATGTTTCCAGCGAAAAGCAAATAATCAAACAATGGAAATAATTTGTTTTTAGTAACATCATACCAAATAATACGTTTTACTGAAAATTGCTTTTTTCTTTAAAAGAAAGCTTTTCTAAAAATGACTTTTTTTACCAGTTGCTACTCATACACCCTTTTATATCACCCACGCCCGTCAAGTACAATTTATTTCATTTCTTTCTTTAAAAATTTATGTTTGATCTCAGTATTTTGACTTTTGTCATCTCTTTGGTTTTCTGATTTAAAAAAAAACGTCCATTCAAGTGTGAAAAGGTTAAATAATAGTTGCTGAGTTTATGTTACTTAATTTCCTTGACTAGAAAAAGAAAAAAGGCCCTACTGCATGAACCACGTTTTACACGATCTGTTCAGATAATTTCTTTTTTGCTTTGTTTATTATTTATCCTGAAACCAAATGTTTCAGATTTTATACTTATTGTTTTTATTTCCATTTTCACGCAGTTTTTTTACTGTTATGTGTTATACTCCATGTACTATTTAGTTCTGTAAGTAAGTTAATTTTGTTGCATTTCTATGGCAATGTTTTTGTAGTACAACGAGCTGGAATTTGTGCTAGAGAGCCGCACGCTGCTGCTGGCATTTATATTGTTGCTAGCATTAAAACGATTAAAATAATTTTAAAGTATAATTATTTTTCTCCGTCTACATTGGTGTAGACTTTTGACCACGTTGACACAAGCCTTATTGTAGTTAAATATATAAAATAAAAACCATAATTTATTAAAATAGTCGTAAAAGCAATAGATCGGTTTCATAATGGGGGATTGACAGAAACTTTTCTTTGGTTCAAATCTGTCAAATCTTGTTGGTTTCCAGTGACTTTAGAAAAGAGGGTTTAACGCTAGAAATAAGCTGGGGCAAACTTACCGAGATTAATATGAATCTTTGTTGTTGTTCAAAAAGTATTCTGTATTTATACGCAATGGTTTTTTTCATTTTTAGACAATTATATTCATAAAATAATAATAAATTACAATATAGAAAAGTATACATAGTTAGAAAATATATAGACAACACTAATAGAAATATTTAGTTTCTATCCAGTCGAGGTTTCTTGCAGAATTTAGGTGTAGTTTAGGCACTTTTTTATTTATATTTTGTACATTTTCTACTTATCAGTATTTTACAGTGAGAACAAGTATCTCCAGTTTTGTTTCTCCACTCGGAAGCTTTGTCATGAACCTTTTTTCGCATACGCACAAGTTCTTTCATATTATATTTCCATAGATTTTTATGGGTATTGTTGTTGTTGACTTATGCCACTTGGTGAAACCAAGCACGATTGAGCCGGAGGCTACTCGTTTTAGAGCAAAGGTTACGCCTTTCGTCTATAACGAGCACCACACTGGTGATAGTACGACTTACGCTGAAGTGGGTCGTCGTCATTTTGAAGCAGCGACCAAGCAGAAGACCCATAGGCTTTGCCTGCCACCCCCAGATGTATTGATTGAGAACTTGGAGGATATGGTAACCACGAACCTATTTTACGTGCCCCAGTCACCTTTAACGAACTAGGCGGATCTTAGGCCGGCTCAAGTTCCGAATCCGCAACCTCTCAGTGACGAGATCATTGCCTTTACACTACCCTGACTCACTTTTATGGATATAAAATTAGGACAAGTCGAGAAATTTATTTCAATTTCATTAATCACTTTTTGAGAAAGTTGGATACAAAATAGTTTTGGGGTCAAAATGACCCATCCAGTGGTTCTAGCGTGAATGGAGGCTATTCCACTGTTAAAAGCTTACAAGGTGAATAAGATATTTACAGCTAACTTCAGACGTCAAGCTCGAGTGCCTTGGGTTTATTTCAATATGTATTTCGAATAATTTACAAGAAACAAAAGGTCTCATAACTTACAAAAATGATTCACTTTTACGGCTAGATGAATAGGAACTGCTACAGTATTTGAAACACGAACAGAAAGTGAAATCTTACAAATCCTTTTTCTAATCCTTCAGTTTTAACGAAAATTCTCCCGGGAGTGCGTTTTCTTCCCCTGGGCATATGGAGACGGCGTATTCTCATCGGCTCTGATTCCGAATGCCGATCGAATTCGAGATAAAGCTGTAATTTGATTATAATGGGATGCTGGCTCTTTTCGTTTATAAGATTTGTTTAATCCTCTCCTTAATTTCCTTTTCCCCGACCTCTCGGGGATAGAAAACCAAGCATGCAACGAAAGTCTCAACTACCAAGAGCATCGCACAGGTCGGAAAAAATATATACAAATTTGCTCTCTAGATATCCTGTCATGGATACCCACCGATATCACAGACATCGGTGTTTGAAAGGAAAAGTTTTGTCTGAGGAATTTATTTCAATAGTAAAATCATAGATACATGTTAGAAATAGTTTTTCCCATTATTTATTCTATGTGGAATATCTTCAAGAACATTATGGTATTTCTCGATTAAATCTGTTCTTCAGATAAACAGTAATATTCCCTTTAGTGCGGTATAAAAGATTCAAAGAAGTCTAAGTCAGTTTTAAAAAGAAAATGCTTACATTGACTTCTTATAATTGATTTCCTAATTTTTCGTAAATGTATATTTTATAAAATATTCATTACAACCTTTGTGATTTGTGTCTTTTCAGTGTAGTGTTTTGAAAATAAACCAGTTAAATGCTTAATACAATTTTACGCAGTTTTTCTCCTGTATGATTTCTATCTACAAGAGAGACACTTGAGCGTGTATTTTTCATTAAGCTGATATCAGTATATTCCATAGCCTATATTATTTGATAATAAAACTTTGGACTTTTTAGAAGTACTTTGGACTTCAGAATATAAATTGGTGTATTAAACTTACTCTGTTTTTAAATCTTTTTGATAATACGGCACAGTTCGATAATTTATATACACTAACGTAATACAGTTATCTAAGTGCTCAGTTACCTTTTTCAAGAACAATGACCCATCAGGTAAAGCGTCAAGCCTTACCTCGATGATACTAGAGCCCTTGGGGTATAGTCCCAATGCTTACATGACTAATGAATTTAACAGGGTGTCTAAGAAATAGCCAAAACGTTAATATCCAAAAACCATGATTGAACTCTAAAATGATCTCTAAGAAATTATGTAGAACGGGATGAAAGGGATCATAAATTGCATGCATCCAAGAGTATTCACTCCAGGAGTTAGATTGGAACGCCCTTGGTGACAGACTATCTGAAATAATTGCCACTAAGGTGTGGTCTGGGACCTTGTAACTATAAAGCAGGGCTGGCCAAACTTTTGGGATCCGTGATCTACTCAACATTTAAAAAATCAAAGTCGGTCTAGTAATGACAGAGCTAAGTTAACGTAACATACATGTTTATATATTTATTTTCGGTAACAAAAAAATGATAAATTATCTAATTTTTCTAAAAACACTTGATATTTACAAAATAAAAATTTACTGACGAAAATAATCAAAGTATTCATACATAAAAAATTGACCGTCCTATTCACTTCGTTTAGTTGAAATTTGGCACTGTATATCTGCGACAAGTTTATCATATTGTTGCTGGCACGAGCTTATTGCAATGCGTAAACGCGAAATTAAATGTTCATCTGTTAACGAACCATTACGAACCAGGGTTGCCACTACAAAGCTCCAAAAAGCGACGTTTCCAGCGACGTCAAACATCGCCCGAAAAGTCGCCAAGTTTGGCGACAAAAACCGTGGTGTGTATAGTATATCGAATCAGTACCATATAATGATTAATGGTACTGATTCGATTATATTATAATCTATGCATCTCACTTTGTCAAGTTGTTTCTATTTAACGTTACTTATTTATTTAACTATTCCACTGTAAAACGACAAGTGCATTGTATTATTTTGTAGAGTTTAAATTTTAAAGCTTAAATGTAGTAAATTTTTATTTTAAATAATTCATTAATTATATGTCATAAGTCATAAATTAAATTGTTAACATCCTAGGTCATTATCGGGATGGTCCCGCGGACTACCTAAAATGTCTTCGCGGTCGACGTCTTGGCCACCCCTGCTATATAGGGTCGATGCCAATACGTACATGCACTCAGGTGGTTACATTTCTAGGGTGACCAAAAATTACCTTACTCGAAGGCGGCTGAAAGCCTTCGGATGGCCCTGTGTTATATATATATATATATATATAATATATATATATATGTAACCGGGTGAAATTATACTCGCTGATTACACAGTTATTTAGCCCCTATTGTCTCAATTGCCAGGACTTAATAAGAGAACCTAGGTAATTTGCAGTCATGGCTCCATTAAAAAAACTGCGAAGTCCAACGTTGTGGAACTTAACCTTATTGGCACTAAAAATAAACTTCTTTGCCTTGCATGGAATGCTCACGACTCCACACTTCTTTCACAAATTTTTCCCTACAACGAGGGATCGCGGGAATTTTTTCCCAAGAGATGACTCAGTCAGAAATGAACTTAGTTCATTTGGGTGAGCTCGAAGACCTCATAGGCAGCTATTTAGACATTGGAGGAGTGAAGCTTTTTTCCTGTGGCCAGTGGAAAGAAAACGAGCATCTGTTCTAGCGTTCATTTTGGGGGAAGTCGGCGAACAATCCGTTTTATTACTGGAAAATTAAGTATGAAAGAATAAGAAGAGAAAAAAGTAGAATTTTAGATAAATATTTTAGGGTAGCAATTTTGATATATTGCATACATATATATCCAGTGGGTGACGGTTCTCCTGGTTGTTAGAGTTGGTTAAGATACTGTGAATAAGCCTCAACAAAGTGGTGGACATCATGGAGTTTGAATTTTTCTTCTATTAATTGTTTTATTTTGAAGTGCTTGGTAATAAATAACGCCAAATTTCATTTTACAATAATAATGTATTTCCTCTCTAAATCAAAACTTTTAAAGATTGGAAAGCAACAACTATTATGTCTTAAATTATGAGGATTCCTAGAGAAATATCACGCATCTGAGAAAGTTCCGAAGGAAATGAATGGTCGAAGAATCTTATCGTACAAGTATGGGTAGCTGTTCAGATTCGGTTTTGAACCGAAGTTCTGGGTCTCACGATGAGCCCTCTTTGAAGAGAAAAAACCATAGTGGTCTCATTTACGAATTATATTATTCCTAGGAACAATTACCACTTATTCCTATTTCACCAGCTTTTAGCAGTTGACTAAAATCTATAGTATAATTCCCCAAACGGGGTTTGGTTATCGCTCTCTTTTCAAGCAAGAAATAAAGTTTCTTTTTCAATGTTTCTCCCGAAATCGAAATTTTACGTATAAAACATAGTAGTCACTTTTGTACATGCTATATTTCCATTTACCATTCTTAAATGACGATTAAAAATGAATGAGGGATTATACTTTGGTTATCGTTTGAAATTTGAAAACATCATGAACTCACTTGCTGGACTGTATCTTTTTATGTTCCCAGAGTTCCGTTTGGGGGATTATTCCTCTCGAATTTCGTAAAACTGTACAAGTTGCCAACTTCCCATTGAGGTAACATCCAGAGCCACAGATATATCTTGCACATGTTTTGAATATATATATACACATGTGTGTATGTATGTATACTTCTGACCCGTCTTGTACTCTGATCTGCCACCCCCACCCCACCCCAACCCACTAGCTGACCAATCGTGCTTATTGTGATTGTTCAATATTCCTCATGAGCTCGTGTATTTGTTTCAATGTGTACGCTTTTGCTTCCAGGTACAGCCGAGAATGTGTTGCCTGCCGACGTGCCATCAGTGGAGCCCGGGACCCCTCCGGCCGAAAACGGATTGCCGGATAGCAGCGAATCGGAGGCCGAGAAACCCACTGCCCCACCCCGCAAGGCCAGTGGCACACCCAAGAGGAGGGCTCCGGCACCGCCCCCCAAGACAGAAAAGACCTCGGCCGTCGTCCACAGGGCTGACGAACTTCAACAAGTAACATCGGAGGTACAGCTGCTCTCTCGGTTCCTCTAAGAGGGTGCCGTTAAGGAAACACATTTACACACTCAAAACCTAGTTTTGTGTTTATGTTAATTTAGTAATTTTAAAATATTTTATGGATCTTCTTTTTACAAGTAAGACCATTTTGCTCAAACTGCCAGTTGTGTTCGTCTAGATATGGCTAACTGGACAATAATCGCTGTACCGGAGATCATGGATTCCATTTCCCTTTCCTTTCAAAATCGGATTGAACAAATGGGACCTGATCTCATTAATTCTCGTCTAATAGTAAAATAAGAACCGTAGAGGTTTAACCCTTTCGTTCCTACAATAGCCTTCAACCTCTGGTCACAATAGCAATAAACCTCTGGGTCCGAAGCCGTCTGAGAAAATTTCCTTTCCATGTAGGCGTGACTGCTAATAGCTGTGTAAAGAGGATTCATCGTAAGCATCCGATGTTAGCAGGTGTTTTTCCATGATGTTTTTACAACACGTTGAGAAACGTTGCTGGATAACACTTCATTCCTATTCTATTCGATTTTGAAAAAAAAAAAAAGGCTGGGTGAAGGAAAACTTTGGGCTTTTGAGCTGGGAACCGGAGGACAATTCAAATTCTATGTGTAGGTCTTAAAGAGTTAAGGGTGTGCTAAATGGGTTGGATCCACATGGTAGTCATTCAGGATTAAACTCATGCTATCAAGAAAGTAGAGTGCTGGCCTTTATGTTTACATGGTAGGGAAGATACTCCGTAGCTTTCCCCATCGATTAGCCAGAGGTATTTGGTACGAAATGAACGCAATACTTCCTTATAAATGATTTAAAAAACTGTTAAATTTCCAGCCGCTTTACCGGTACTGAACATATTTTTAGGTCTGGATCCAGAATTTTTGTTGATAGTTTAAAGATACTGTAAAATACTACGATAAAAAGCACCACAATACAAAATTTTACAATACTTATTTTGTTTTTAAACTTAAGTTTATACTTGAGTGTTATTGAAAATCAGGAATAGTGTTCCTATCTTTAAAGCTGGCAAGGATGACTGGATCATTAATATAAATTTTTATTTTATACACACAAAAATTTTCTTTATCTTTTACAAAAAGGTTTTATGTCAAATTTTCGATAGAAGACTTCGGAATATTAAAGCTGTTTCTTCGAACACGAAATATTGTCCACCTGTGATCTCTTAACAGCCCAATTTACATTTCTACTCAGGGAACGGCCCTATATTGAACGGTACTACTGTATACTGTCAAAACTTGCCAGCTACAATGAAATATATGCCTGTAAAGAGCAATAAAATGGCCACTATATTGCTAAATATTTTCAGTTAACCAAATTTGCTGTCACGCTCATAGTGTAATGTCCCAAACAGAAGCTTTGTCGTAAAATGGGTTTAAGGATTGAAAGTAATGAATTCACGACGCAGTGAATTGAAATATTATAGTGTAATGGCCCAAGCCTTGGCATGGCCTAATGTATAGTAATATGACAGGTGAAATGATGGACACCCTCTCTCATCATTTAGATCATAAAACTTTTTTATAAACACTGAAAGACTTTAATATCTACATATGTACAAAGTGGGACAGCTCTGAGAGAACATTTTCTCTGTAAGTTTCAGAATGATTTCTCCTATCAAGATCAATTTATCTCATTCCCACGAACTTTTCTGTAAAGGGGGATCAAAAAAGGAGAGGAAAGGAAGAGACGGACAAACTTCCAGGTGCTGTTTACAGATAGACAACAAAAATGCAGCAGTACAAATCATGTGCTCGATTTCCATTCTGTAAATACATGATTGCTGGATCAGCCGAAAGCCTTTTTCACTGAACCACTTCAATTTAGATGGCTTACATGTCCACCCAATTTAGACTGTCATGACACTTCAAAAGTCTTCTACGGTGGCAAAATAACCCAAAACTTCACATTCAGTAATTACGGAAAAAATATATTTCCCCGAGAAAGCCATTTTTAATTGCTGTGGCAGCATACACGATACTACAATATCAATGTACTTATCATGTTATCTTTTTACAGTCTAGTGCTCCAAAAGTCGCTGCTGACGAGACTTCCGAAATCCCACCTCCTCCGCCTGTCAGTGAATTACCTCCCGCTGCAGATGAAGAACAGACACTACCCAACGAAACTTTCACCATGGCCCAAGAACTGCTCTTGACTTCGAACGAGCTGCCGGTCTTCTCGTCCGCCGACCCAAGTCTGGGGTCGTCGGATACTTCGTCTCTGGCGAGCGCGGACCACTCATCCACGAAGATGGAAAGTGACGAGCAGAATGCCGCCAGTCCGGGGAAAAGGAAAGCTTCGTCTCTAGGAGATTTGACAAAACTGGAGCACGCCGCCAACAAGAAGGCTTCCACCTCGGCCGCTATCCTGGAGAGGGCCGTCTCTCTCGATCTGCAGGTACGTAACTTGGTATATTTGTAGCCAATCATTATTTCAATCTTTTTTGCACCCGACGACATTTACATTCGGGTCATCCAGCAACTCTAGGCGTTTCTTGATAATCTTGGTGAATTTCTTATCTCAGACATAAAACTTTTGCACAAACAAACTAATGTATAAAACTTTTGTGCTTTAAGATTTGATCTATATTTATATCTAAGCAAATAATTTCTTAAATATTTATTTCTGTACCGTTGCTTAATCTTATATTTTACAAAGCAATTTCAAGATGCAAGCCTGTTTTGACGGGTCATGTAATCCAAAGGTATGTTGTCTAATGTACTGGGATTAATTTATCACGACCTCGCTGCCGTGTATGGAACAATGATTCGAGGCAAACCGTGTATGAACGGCTTGCTGTACGAGGTCTCTACACTCGGAAACCAGAGGTGCGTGTTTCCACAACTCAGTTTTTCTTAATCACCCTTCTATTTTGAAGTCGTGAATGCCATTCTTGAACTGAGAAATATGTATTCAGTAACGAGTCGAGATTCAGCACACAAAATGATTCTAGGCAAATTTTCATTTGGAGATAGCCTGGAAAATACTCTCATCCTGCAAATATCAGAGGTGTTGATTACTTTAGTGGAACTGATAACCATAATTTCGAAAAATCAAGTTGGACAGACATGTACATCTTTTTTGCTGGTACAATGACGCTGTAGGGATAAGATTTTTGAATCCTACATGTAGTTTTTTCGAGGAGTTGTGGGAGACGAATTCATTTTTAGGGTGATAACATCCGACTACACAGAGCTGCAATTGATGACGATTATCTGTAAATAAATGGTATTCCCCGTAAGGTGTGGCTACCGAGCCTTCCAAATCTCAGACTCGTAGAGCACTATGGTATATTCCAAGAAGAGCAATTGCACTTCGTCAATTTATTCCTAGGACCCTTCAGGTACCTTTGAAATAATGAGTATTACTGCCACAATTGTTGACAAATAGCCTCATTAATAGTATTTGAGTTCGATATAACTCTTGTGTAGCTATACGAGGTGGCCACATTTCTTATCAGGCGAAGCAGTAAACTGTTATGACGTATCGTATTTTCACCAATGTTGCTATCACTTACATATCAACCTACGTTAAACTCCTGTGCAATTCTTTTGTTAAAATTTCTTGTCATACAGCATGAGGTATTAATACCAAAGTTCCATGAATTAAACCAATAATTTGTCAAAATCTCATTTTTAAATGCTTGAACACCAGAGTATTACTAACCCAAAATTTCTTATCGATACTTAAATACATCCTTACACAAGAAAGGCATGACAATCAATCAAGAGTGTGATATATTCTCTAAAAAGCGAATCGTTTCCTTTTTCTATCTAAAAATTTTTATTTGTCTGCCCAACAGCAAAGTCTACCGAGTGAAAACCTCACCAAGCAAAAGAAGATCTTACGTGCGCCGGCTTTTGAAGATGATTATATGGAAGACAGGGAAGACCTCACGGAGATCAACGGACAAGGCTTGAAGAGATGGGATGTAAGTATATTTGGAAAGGTTGGAGCTTCATCCATCCTCTTCGTTATTTGCATATAGTGATCAGTACTGTGATATTCGTGACGTTCAGCATCTTTTGCTGTATCGAAATATTTACAACTAAAATAAATATACGATTGTTTTTCTGGTAGAACTTTAAAATATAGCTATGCTGGAAAGAAATTCTAAACTAAAGTACCTTTGCCCTTTTATAATTATTTAACAAGAGTTCATTGTTGCTCAGAATGGGAATTACTCACTCTGGAGCACAATTAGCGTCGAAGTGTTTTTCTTCAGATTTTGCCTTAAGGGGAGTCTGTACCTGCAATATTGGATTCCTTTCGTCCAATGTTAACTTATGGGGGGAATGAAATGAAATGAAAATGTGGCCGACTCCCATTTCAAAAATAAAAAAAAATTATTCCATGTAGCAGCAAATTATCTAAGATGCTGTCTTTCCCTTTAAGCCGAATGATGGCTAAATGGTTAAAGCGCTAATCTTCGGTACCAGAGTTCGTGGGGGCGAATCCCACTGTGATAGGGCTAAGCTGTAGATACTAGTCTCATTAGCCTTCGTGTTGCAAAAAAAGTAGACAGTAGCGCCCCAAATTAAACCTTTCCCAATTAAAAAAAAAAAGAAAAGAAAAATGTTTCATTTTAAATTGAAAGAAACTTCAATCGGAATCTCAAATAAGAACAATTAACTGACATAAATTCAAAATAAGGAAAAGATAGCATCCTTAAGAATTTGTTGTTCTATCAAGTGGTATAAATTTTTTAAGGAATTCTTAAAATGTGGGTCAGCCAGGGGGGGTATATTTCCCGTCGGTAACTCGCACCTTAATACAGAGATTAGCGAGTTACTTTGTATTAAGTTTTACTGAATAACAAGTACTTATTCCGTCCAGCATCCATGATGCGACAGCAATTGCTTAATATATTTTGTAAACTGTGTTTATTTTGTAACCGTGAGGCGTAGCGCGATCTGTAAATAGATGTAATACAAAAGTGTTCGCTGAGAGCGGGGGATTAAATTGGACATATATTCTGTTTTGTATTGGTTTTCTTAAAAGTGATATTTGGATGACGTTGGGAGTGAGAATAGTCAAAGTCATTGTAAGTAAATGCTTTATTCTTTTTAATCATAAATCTTATTGGGTTGTCATTTTCCCAACGTTGATCCAATTCATATTCATTCAATTCTATTTCATTGAAATTAAATATTTTGGTATCCCCCTCATTCACATTATTCTAATTTATTATACAGTCCACTAAGTAACAACATCTCACAGTACTTAACCCTTCGTGTAGTTTTTCACGTCTCCAAGACATCCATAGCCATCTCCGGCAGACGTCGTGCAGCCTAATATGAAATCATTTAATTATTGAATTCGTGCTTCTATTCTGTTTGGATTAGACTGTTCAAGATTCACGCGTCCTTAAAAGTAATATAGGAATGGATCCACGCAGAAGTGTTAAAAAAGTCACCTATTCGAAAATGATTTGAAATGTTTTATACTTGACCAAAAATACTAATTTTGTACTATTATTTAATTATTGTCGATTACCAACCTAAATAAACCTCCTTAAATGTTACATACCAATGCCAATTTCAAAATCCAACGTTCACTTTCTCATCTTGCACAGAATTGTTGAGTCGATCCAGAACTCAATAGTATTTTTGGGACACATGCAATTCCTTTTTATTTGTATGTCAAGGGGTTGACTCATTGTTTAACTAACATATACTATTTATTTTTGAACACAAATTTGTTCATAGTTGATAGTATAATGTACAAGTTTTCGATTTTATTACAAGGTAATATTTTAACAATTTTGTAACTGTACACGTTATTAAAAAAATTGGAGAATCGTATCTCTCATTCAAATAAGAAATTAAATGACGATAAAAAATATATAATAGACGTAGAAGGAAACCATGGGGTATCCACATTACATTTTTAAAATTTAAAATGACCCTTTTTACAATACTTACTTTGGCAGTACTTTACACTTTCTGATTTCTCTCTACTTGAGATGCATATCATTTCTAATGTTCAACATCCTGGACAAAAATACTACTAATAATTTTTGTCTGCTTGTCATGAGTTAGTTTTACCTCTACTTGATATTTTTTTAACATTACACTATATATTGTGTTTGAATTATGCGTTATAGATTGAACACTAGTTTATAGATTGAATTGAATATCAATTTTAAAATGATCTCTCGGATTAAAATTCTAACTGTATGTTTCCGATGCTTTCACTCATCTTTCTAAAAACAGATGAGCAATATTTTCTTGTTAATTCTGTTTTTAAACATAAAATGTCGTCTTTTCTATTAAATGGAAAACGTTTACTGAAAATTAAGTTAAAATCACTTTTTATAGAATGTCTATTTAATTAATCTTCAGATTAATCTAAAATTTACATTACTGTAATATAACTGTTGTTTTCTATAATACTTGTCTATCTATATTTTGTATAATTTATAATTATTAATCTTGTATAATCTATAATTATTTTTAAGCAATGAACATTAATATATGTATCGATAGCACACATTTTGGATTAAACTCACACGACTTTGCCTAAAATTTTATTTTTTAATTATTCATTCTGTTTTTTCTAGGATGGCTTGGACAAGGTATTCGCCAAATTGCCGAACGGAGAAGTGGAATCAAATCAGAATGAGAGTAATGGAGATGATAAATTATCGGCCGATATCGATATCAAATCGGAAAATGAGCTGGAGGATAAATTAGATTCCGAATTAATAATAGAAAGCTCGACGGAAAAGTCTTCTACCGATCTGGAGGATGATTCTCCTATTAGCGAGCTCCCCCCACCGAATTTGCAAGAACCTGCAACTCTTTTAACCTCAACACCGGTGAAGAAAGTTATAGCGGTCACCAACCTTCTGGATGATGATGATGACGACGATGACGGTATCATAAAGGATGTTCCTTACTTAGCTTCAACGTCAAACCAAAAGATGGAAGAATCTCCAACAATAAACGAAAAGGTTGAAGAATCTTCCAAGTTTACAGCCAAAACCATCAGTAGTTCTACAACTGTCTTCTCTCCAGTGACCATTAGCATTCCAGTGATCAAGCCGGACCTTACTCATTTCGAGAAGTTGCCCAGCCCTCCTCCAGCCAGCACCCACCCAAGCCTCGAATCTAGCTGGAGGATCGGCAAGACCTTGTTGTCTGACGACATCAGCAAGCCGTCTCTGGAGAGAATATCTGTCCAGTCCCTATACAAACCCATTTTTACCAGCAAAGAAATCAACAGCGTAGACGACGCGGATAAAATGGTGAATGGGAACGAATCGGACGCTTCCGAACATTACAGCACGGCTCAGGAAAATACCTCCACGTCTTCCGTAGAGACGTCCTCTCTGTCAGTGACTCTGTCGACGCCGGTCGCCAAGGAAGTGGCTAAAACACCGAACACTATAGCAGGTTTCGCCAAGACACTTATCATTCCGGGTCCGAACGAGGTAGAAAACCTGCTCAGTTTGGCGGCCGAACCCATTACGCCCCCGCCATCCCTAGAGCTACCCGGCAAGCCAGTTGAAAATGAATGAGCATCTTTGTACATATTAATGTTTTATCTTCAGGGATAGGCTATATTTTGATGTAGCTCTGAAAGAAATTCGAGACTAGTCTGATGCAACTGATTAGTACGCGAAAGCTTAGAGAAAGAAAGATGTGTAATTTACATAGACTATACTTTAGAGAAGAGTCAGTAATTTTGCCTTAACTTTATTTTGTACATTTCCTTTCTCTGGCTCTTTAACAGGGAACAAAATCCGTGTGTATAAATACTCTGGAAACAGTGCGTTTGTAAATTGTGCCCGGCATTACTAACGTACAAAATCATCCCAATATGACTAGCCGTGTATTCGTTAGTTGCCGAAATGAGCAAGATCTGTGTGTGTATATGATACTTGTGAAATTTTATAGCCATTTCGTTATCTTTTTTTTTTTTTTTTTTTTTTTTTAAATTTCAAAATGGCAGCCAACGTTTCGTTCCATCTTGTACGAAAGGAATTACCGTCCATATATTATCGACGACATTTAGTCTGAAACGTTTTATTTACTAAAAGAACGAATATTTCATACCATGTGGAACAAATAACATTCAGTATACATTTATAAACTTCTTGAATTTCTAACACTCATAAAAACAATTCTCGATTGCGGGAATAAGTTGAAATGTCTTCCTGATTATTCAGCTTTATAGACCTGTAATTTTTAAATTGCTATCGTCATATCTGAATTAATTTTTATAAATATATTTTCATATATGATGCTCTTCAAGCGAAAAATTTGATATGCTTACAGTAGTCCTAGATCTGACGATTTCAAGACAAGTATTAAATTGTACTATCCATATCAAAAAATGCAACGAAATGTTCCTTTCGTTTATAACTTTTGTACTTCTTTTTAGCAACCATTCTGCGACTTCACAAGCTGATGGCCCATTGTAATGTCAGAGTTAAATATGCATTCACATTTATACTTTAAATATTTACATATGCATACAAATTTGAAGCAGATGTATTTGAATTGAAATCTGCAAGTGATTCAAAACCAAATCCATGTTAAGAATAAGTCAAAAATGTCCGTCTGTAATAAGGGCATGAACCCTTTTTTTATTATTATGCATACATCTTTATATAAAGCAACGGAAGTAAATGGTGAACTTTCTAAATAAATTCTTCGTACGTATGCTTGTATTTTAATTAAATAGAAACAAATTTTGACTGAGTATTGTTCGAAATTTCACTTGCTGTGTCAGTCTATAATTTATACAGCTAATACAATAAAGACTGTTGAATTCGCTAAAGAACATGGAGATGATGCAACTGTCAGATGTGATCTGAATCAACCAGATAAAGATGCAGAAATCGATTGTCTTTTGTACAGCTCAAATGAAAGTTTATCCGTGAGAAGTTTAAAGAGATTTGTTATATAGTAATACTAATTCCTGTTTTTATTTTATATTTTATTTGGTTAAATAGAATAAGAATCAAAGTAAACGCATTGAAAATCATCAATTTTGTTTAAAACTTAGTAAAACGTTTGCCCATGATTGCAAGCAAGACTATAGAAAGGTTTTAACGTATCAAGATGTTTTTAAAAAGTACACATTTCAGATTGTTTAGAATAGCAAATTGATTCTAAGCTTAAAAAATTAAGTTTGGGACACGGTAATAAGATATGTTCACCTTCTACATTCTTTAAAATTTACTGTCATTTTATATAGTATTAAAATGTGGAGTACACCTAAAGTTTTCAATGAAATATTTTTGAATTTGTAGATTAATTTGCGAATATGAGATTGTCAACTCTTTTATTCATTTCAAGCAGCCTTTTTTTGTCTTTTCCCTTTTTGTCAGTATACACGTGAATTTACGTTTCAGCTCTCCTGTAAATATATCTAAATCTAGAATAGCTGATGTCAAAACTACGAACAGATCTTTTACTTCGTTTCTCGTATTCTAGATTTTAATCATAACCACAATCTTTGTACATTCCAGCTTAGCCGAAATAAAACTATCATCGTTATATATTTTTATAGAACATTTTCTGCAATACCAGTGTATATTTATTAACACTTACTTCTATTTTTTTTCCTGATTCAATTGTGGCTGCTAATTTTTATTGATGCGTCACGTTTGTTTGTTTTCCCCCGTTGTTTACGTGTAATATTTTCTCATTGTATAACTCGACTGCTGTTGTTTATATGATGAATGTTCGTTACACTTTTAAATGTTGATTGAAGTTGTAATATCAAAGATTTATAATGTTTCAAATCGATATGCTCAAAAATAAAATCAGAATCTAAGAAAAATTGTTCATTCTTTTCATTAATTTTGTTATCTTTATTTATTTATTCATGTATGTATGCTCTGCCTTCGGTCCGGGAGTTTGTAAATTCGAAATTCCCTGCTGATGTGGATGATCACAGCTGTTCGAAACCACCAAACACTAACAGCAGAGGATCCTAACTTTTTCTAAACCTTTATTCGAATGTCCTCTAGCCGAAGATGGCCGAATAGTTAGGGTGCTGGCATTCGTAACCGGAGTTCGTAGGTTCGAATCCGACTGTGGAAAGGATGTTCGGAATCGGCTTTAAGCGCGGTCTCATTAGCCCTCGTGTTGCAAAAAGTAGACCTAGCGCTCCAAACCAAATCGAACGCCCTCTATACCATAATAGTTAATTATATCAAATATTAAAATATTGCCCATGTACTGCATCTGTTTTATCAGCTTATCTATCTATTAAGAATCACGAAGTAGAAATGAATTAAAACACCCATCAAATGTAGGAAGAAAAAGCATAAAAAACTTAAACACAAAATCGTTAAGAAAAAAATACTGGTTAACTCTGATGGAGTTTTAACCATTAATTAATGTGGGATCTCCATTTCGCTTACATCCTTCGGAAATTCTTACGTTCGGTTCATTTCTTTGAAAATGCAGTTAAAATTTCTACATTTTAACCCAGGGAGGGACCAGGGTAGAATTCACAGAATTTATAATTTAAAAAAACTATCAGATTTGTTATAGTATATATGGGTACATAATTATGCTAAATTTATGGTTATTTTTGTAAGTATCATGTATATTTATATAGATATTATTTCTACTGGTCACCCCCATAGCTGTCTTAATGCCCACCACACCGAATGCCCCACGCTGTCATGTGAAACTCTTTCTTCGGGATGACATTTGAAGCCAACACTGGAAACACTTCACCACCACCCTAATGAATTTCTCCGACAGAATGATTGAGATGGTCCTCGGTGTCAACAATCCTCTATTCAGCATCCTATTCTGAACGAAACAACGTCCTTTCACTATGTAAAGATGAGCTCAGTTCAAGTGCTCACAAATGGTGCGTTCGCTATTTCTCATGGTAGTAGATAAGTCTGTAACTGGGAATTTAAATGTAACGAGAATTCATTACAATATATGTGCTACAGTGAGTTTATTATCCGGAATGACGTTTAATGTAATTTGTCTCATGTCATGGGAATACATAGTCACACTATAAAATGCATAATGCAAATAAATAAAACACACTCGCAATAACAAATTTCAAGAAACACAATCATTTTTACAAAGTGGTACAATGTAGCATGATGCACAACCAATGGGTACGGGAGCCCAAAAAGGTTGGGAAACGCTGCTCTAGAGTGATTCGAAAGACAATTAGTCCACCTTTTCTGTTTCACAGTCAGGAAGTTCAGTATTTCACTTTTAATTGTAATCGAAACAGAAACGCCATTGTCTGATAAAGTATGTGAGACACTAAAACCTTTAAGAAATGGTTAACTCTTAAACATTTTATTCAAATTAAGTAGCCCAAGATAATTCACTAAAATGTTCCTAGTACCCTATATATTATACAAAAACAAAGCATTTATTTTCGCTTACTTTAACACTAAAATAATATCCTGCGCGGTAGTTTTAACCGTTTTCTCTGTTTCAGGTTACATTCCTGAAAAACTATCGATAGTAGAAATAAGAATAGTTTAAAATAAAATGAAAAATTATGAAATAACTAAAATTATAAAAGAAGTTACAAAAAAAATCCTGGAGGGTAAAGCTTGTATTAGAATTTCCTAAGTCCTTACCCGAGGAATTTTCTTGCCTAAAACAGAATGTAGCTGCGGGTTCTACATTCTTTGCCAGTCCTTACATTTGCGAACGAGCTCTCTAATGATACTGGATAAGTCAAAAACTAAAAAAAGAAATTGTCGATAATTTAATGTGAATTTTAGACATACGCATCATATTTTTAACTTGAAATGGCATTGTATTTGGAGGGCCCCTTTGACTAAGGGCCCGGGCGCTTGCCCCGTTTGCCCTATCGGAAATCAGGCTCTGGATCCACATACTTGGATTTCAACTGTTCTCTGGTTCCCATCCGAATAGCCCAAAGTTTTCCTTACCCCAGTCATTTTTTTTCACCTGTCATTCTAAGTAAACAAGATCAAAATCGAATAGATTAGCAATGAAATGTTTATCCAGCAACAAGTAGTGATTCTCAATCTGTTGTAAAAACTTCAAGGAAAAACACCTGCTACCATCGAATGTTTACAATGAGACTTTTGGTCACCTCTATCAGCGTTAAATGATGCTTTTAGCAGTCACGCCTCCAGGGGGGAAGGATATTTTCTCAGATGTCTCCGGCTATTATGGGGATCCAGAGGTCTCGGCTATCGCAGGCTATTGTGGGAAAGAAAGGGTTAACGTACTGGATTTGGCAGGAATAAATGCTTATTTATCGTATAAGGAATTAGGGTCAAAAACATTACAAGACGACGAATCTTAATTGAATTAGCGGAAGAGTTAAGAGAGATTCATACAAAATTTTTTAAAAAAATCTCAAAATTTCCCAAAACTAGAGTTGGAAATTTCCGAACCCAGTGATAGGTTATCAAAGAAAAGACATCCATGCAGATTGTGCAATGTAAATGAAACAAAACATGGGATGTATGTAAAAAAAAGGTTCGAAATATATATGGGGAAAATGCACATCTAGGATTGACAAAAATGTGTTCTGTAAAAATGGCAAACAGGAATAAAATGTTTAAAATAAAGTAAGTGAAAAATTATTTACAAATACAATTTTTTATAAGAACAAGTTTTGCTTTTATATAAATCATTAAAATTCATAATTAAAATTAACACATTATGTGCGGTTACATTTCGCAGCGGAATTGTTCCGGGAGCGGGTGTTTTGCACGTAAATTTAGTTATTCAGTTAAAGCTCAATAGATCAAAAATTATTTAATTTTTTAACCGACTTTTCGTATTTTATTTTGAAATA
This sequence comes from Pardosa pseudoannulata, assembly GCA_032207245.1. Taxonomy (NCBI): domain Eukaryota; kingdom Metazoa; phylum Arthropoda; class Arachnida; order Araneae; family Lycosidae; genus Pardosa; species Pardosa pseudoannulata. The sequence goes on along the minus strand of CM063498.1, from coordinate 1,638,228 downwards.
TATAAACAAATATATAAATAGAAATATATAAATAACAACCATAAGATTTTTGTAAACAAAAAATATATTTTTTAGTGAATAAATTTATAATAGTATCGTAAATATGAAAAATCAAATAGGAACAGTAGTATATAGTTTTAATTTTTTTCCCGTTCTGTGGTTCCGCATCGACTGATGTAAAAACTAGTTTTTATTTTCTAAATTTTTCCGGAGTCTATGTAGTAGACAAGAACATTCGGCTTCGTTTTCCTGTATATACCGTTATTTTTGTACCCACAAATAAACCATGTTGTTGCACTAACCCGTACTAGTACGTGTCCAGCGCTCAAGTATCAATCATCAGAAAACGTACTAGTTCATGTCCCGCATACAATGTGTTGACCACTTTTGGCACTTCTAGTGTTTAATATAAAATAAATACTTCCAATGCGATATTTTATATATTTTTCTGCTTCGTGGTATTATACGCAATGCAATTCGACAAAAAGCTTAACGCTTTAAAGTTTTGTGACAAACACATGAATAGACAACTTCAAGAAATTTGGGAGAAATAAAATAGTAAAAAGGTAAAATAAATTAAAGCCATTAAAAAGATATAAAAAAAAATCAGAAAATTACTCTTAATCCATTAATATCAAACGTTTATTTTGCAGCGGTAGTTAATAAAGAATTTGTCAAATTATTGTTTTCACAGAACGAGTTTACCTTTTCAGTGTAAGTAGATGACAATCCCATACCCCTTTAAGGCTCAGCGTCGCATTTTAGATACCGTTAAAAAATAGCTTATAGAATCTTTAGAATTTCTTAGAATCAGCTTTCCTGTTGATAGTAGCTAGAGGGCAATTTTATAAACAATCTACAAATTTTTTTAGCCATTTCTATTTGTAAATTTTTAATTTGGTTCGACACTTTTTGATTTTTCAACATTAATTTACCTTTTTCGACTAGTACATACATTGAAACCATGACAAATCGCTTTATCTGTTATAAAACTCCATTTCTCAGTACTTATTTTACATGTAATACCAACTAAATCGATTTTCAAGTTTTTTTCTTTTTCATATATGGTATCGTATGATGTTTATAGCATTAGCTAATCCCTAACGTGACGGGCTGTGCTATTTAAAATTGTTGAAACTTCATATTTATAATCCTTTATGCGGTCCATAATAACTTAGGTGTAAGAAAGGCATCGATATGTAATCAGCAGAAATGTCTCGGACATTTTCGAGTATCTGCTATTAATTATAATTTTGTCATGAGTATCAATATTTTAGGATTTTTCAACACTTGGTATCACTTTATTAACACATGATACCGAATGAATGTCTTATCAGGAAGTTTTTCTTTTTAACAGCCCATTAAACTCATTTTCCTAATTATCTTAAATTCCACCAAAATGTTTTTACTTCCTGGAAGAAAAAGCGATAGAACCCGAATCTTTCTGAGACCGGTACATAAAAACGAAGAATCAAAGAAAAAATGACATTAGTTCAATAGGTATAAATTCAGGTCCAAATTGATCGGACTATCAATCAACCAATTGACGTTCTAATATATATATATATATATAATATATATATATATATATATAAATATATATATATATATATATATATATATATATATATATATATATATATATATATATATATATATATATATACATATAACATATATATACATATGTACATATATATACATACGAACATATATATATATATTATATATATATATATATATTATATATATATATATATATTAATATATATATATATACATATATATATATACTTACATATATATATACATATATAAAAGCATACATAAATATATATAATATATACATACATATATATATAAATACATGCATGAACATATATACGTATATATATATATATATTATATATATATATATTACATATATATACATGAATGAACATATATACATGCATATATGTACACGCATATATATATACATATACATACATATACATACGTATACACGCATATATATACACACTTTTTGTAACGCCCATTTCTATTCTAGCTAATAACTTTGAATCCACATTAGCAGAGGCTATTTAAATAGTGAGCCTCCCGATTAAATAGAAGAAGAAATGTATAGGGAGCCAGAAGTGCGGTTCCTTGATGGATCGAACGGAATAATTATTGGCGCAAGTCGAGTGGCGAGGAGGCCCCGAGGGTGTCGCCCAAACTACTCAGACAGCATTCCAAGAAAGAAAAAAACAACACTGTAAAAGGCAGATTACGAATGGACTGACACTCATTGGCTCAATATCGACTCCCGCATTTCGTCCTCTGCCCATGCGCATCTAAACACACACACACACACATGCATACAAACAGCCTGTAATATCTAATGCTATTTTAACCTAAAAAACTAGCCTATTTAATTAGAAGTCTATATCAAAATATTTTTTGAGTTATTCTATCCTTTTTCTGGCAAGACTTGGCGATTATCTTTTGTTCTTTCTATCCGTTTGCCTATTCCGAAAACTCCAAAATTAATTCTTGCTGACGTCGCTCTTCTTATTTAATGCTGTTCAGATTTAGTTTCGGGTCCTTTGTGTGATTAACCATTAATAACTTTGATTGGCTGGCTCACACACCTATAAATTCTGATGTACGGGCTTTTCTCCCCAGAAGCCTTCGGGAGATGATGGTGCAATAAACTCCCTTTCTCTTCATACAAAATTCTTTGTTTTTTCATTGGGCTACGTTCTTACGTCCGACTGCACCCGAGCCAATAGTGTTTCTCTCCCCTTTGTGCTGTGCCAAATTGTCAATTATACATACACAGGGGGATTGTAATTAAAATTCCAGTTTTAAAAAAATCTCCCTGCTAAAAAAAAAACATTGGTCAAGATGTCTCCAAATTTAAACTGAATATACTGGAATAAGTCAGAAACATTATAGCATGAGAAAAAGTTAAACATTTAAAGACCTATTTTTTCCTATCCAATGACCTTCTATGGTGGATGTACTTTCCATTAATAGTGTCAAGAAAATGGTAATTATATTTCAGTGTAAGGCGATGGTAGACTTTCAAATTGGCTAAAATCGACCGAAAATTTGAATTTTCGATTTTAGTGAATAGTGAAAGAATATATCATTAGGAATACGCAGCAAAAAGAATTTTTTCATTCTCATCGTTTTATCATTACTTATGGGTATAATAAGCTTATCATTACTTCTGGGTATAGCAATAATAACTTCAAATGCTGTTCACTCAGAAAATAAAATGTTCATGTATTACAAAAGTACTCCAGGCGCATTGAAAATAGATCATTGTCTCTGAAATTCCAGTATTTTTTACGTTAGAGTTTATAAAATAAAGTCTAGTTGAAACGGGTATGTTTGGAAGCACATAATATGTTAGTTACGCATTTTAATTAACAGCTATAGCTGTTTATTCTGCAAAATATGGGTATCATCATCATAATCACTTTTTTATCTTTATATTTTCTATGAATGTTTATGGAAACAACTACATTTTTTTGTAAAGTCTTTAAGGTATACTTAAATTTTTTTATCATATTTTATGCAGAATTGATGCGCTTGGAGAATTTTCAATTAAGCTAATTATGAAACAACTAATAAATAATAACTCCAAAACTAATTAATATTTTGCCTTCAAATTTTTAAAATATTTATATATCAGTACTACTAATAACATAGTCAATATTCAAGGAAATTCATTTAAAAGAAAAAAGTTTGCTCTAAAGGTCCACTGTCGCCTTAATCTATTTTATGGGAGATCTTAAGTTCCTTCAAGAAATTTCAATATCATCCTTTTATTTTTGGCTTTCAATAATCAAGGTCAAGGTCAAGATAACTGGATTTTACGGAGTACCTAGCGAAGTGGAAAGTCTTCACTTTAACCTCCGATCAAAGCATCAATTTAGGCACAATGCAAAAGTAACCAAACAAAAATTTAATACACTCTGGCTTCCAAGGAGGTGAGTAGGTTCTCATAAAAAAATATAAGTAACCAACGCTTTGTCTAATTAAAGGACTATGACCAGTAGATATGGTAATCAACAATACACAGCAATCAATGCAATATGAAGCTAAAAAACTTTTTAAAAAATAAGAAGAATAAAAATTACGGGAACTATAAAAAATTGCAACTTGGTACAAAAGCACAAAATAGCAAAATCGACAACACTGACAAAAATTCATTTATATATTTCTGTAATTTACAAAATTTTTAAATTTTTATTTAGCATTTTTTTAACTTTCTTATAACACAAAACAAGACAAACATCACGAAAATGACAAAACTTGCGAGAGCAAAGAAGCGAAATGATACGAGACCCAAAAAATTGGAAAAGATAAAAAGTTATATTTAAAAATTCCAAGGAAAAAAATATTCAATAATCACTTACAAATACAAATCATGAGGCAACAGAATCAGCGATGAATAATAAACGAAGACACATCTTTTCTGGTATATTAATCACAATGAAATATACACCATTTCCATACATCCAGTTTAAAGATACATAGCTTCCCTTTGGAAGTTTATTCAAATAACAATCAAGTTTAAGACGATAATAATCACTTTGATATAAATTTAAAAGTTCAAGTTGTCGCCAAACCAGAGGGTTTTATAATCTCATTGCCAAGAACATTTTTGCAACAAAAAGTCATTTTTAGGCATTCCTCGGTTACACAGACAAATTTCTATCTAACAAATAAATGGGAATTCACTTACTAAGCTGTTTAAATTATCCCCAAGAGTAAGCCAAAACTGCTGGCTGACTTGAAGTCAAACAACGGAAACACTCGTACACATGGAACAGTACAGTTAATATAATGTAACTCAAGCCAAGGCAGTCGTATTTCAATTCCAAATGTCGCTTGTAGCCGAATTCCATTGTCATTATGCCACTTACAGTGCCGTCTATTGATATACTTTGGAACTTTTTCCTTATGTCATACCGTTTCCCCCTTCTTCCAGTTTATGTAATTCAAGTTTTATTCTAGCATTCATTTTGGGAGACTGGTAAAAGAATTCCAGTCAGCTAACACTCCTTTAAAGAAGATATTATACGACTAGGAAATAGAAAGACTGAAAGGGGAAAAGGAGAATTTTAAATAAATATTTTAAGTGTAATAATTTTGATATATTATGTATATATGTGTGTATGTATGTATATATTGTGTGTGTTATGTATATATATATATATATATATATATATATATATATATATATATATATATATATATATATATATAGTATATCAAAATTATTACACCTAAAATATTTATCTAAAATATTCTCCTTTCCCCTTCCTATTCTTTAATACTTAATTTCCAGCCGTATAATCTCAGGTTTGAAAGAGAGTTTGCCGATTTGAATTCTTATTACCCGTCTCTAAAACTATTTAGAATAAATGCTCCTTTTCTTACCATTGGCCAAGTTTTCCAGCTGTCAAAGGAGAATAATTTCACCTCCAATGTCTAAAACATTGCCTATGAGGTTTTCGAGCTGACTTAAATGATCAAAATTCATTTCTGACTGACAATAACACGGAGTAATCCAGTAATCAGTCGCTGTTGAGGAAAACGGGTGAAAGAAATGTGTAGTCGTGAGCATTCGATGCAAAGCTCTCGTCTTGTAAAGACGTTCATTTTTAGAGTCCATAAAGTTAAGTTCCACAACGTTGAACTTCGCAGTTTTTTAATGGAGCCCCGACTGCAAGTCAGTTAGGTTCTCCCATTGCTCAATAAGCCCGCGCAATCCAAATTATAAGCGCCAAAATTATTCCTTGTAAAGGCGAGAATAATTTCGTCCTTTACATACATATATATTTATATATATTTGTGTATGTATGTAGCCAGTGAAAATATCTTTCACTATTTCTACTAAAGATTAGTCATATTATTTAGTTTCTCAGTGCTTTTTGGGCAAAAAGAACTCCAAATCTAAATGGAGTCGTAGGCCATCTAAAAAAAACATATCCAGCATTGGGAAACTGGTGATCGAAAAGCGTCAGAATAACTAATCCCCTGAACAGTCCGAATCGAATGCTACAAGAATTAATACGCTTTGGAACTATGCCCAACCCTAGAGCGAGCGGGTGACGTAATTATATTCCCATGAGACTAGGCATTGTTCAGTATTTTGGAGAAGGGAAGAGTGACGAACCTTTATTATTTAATCTAGTTCGAAAAATACATTGTTCTGCAGTTTAGTTATCGGAGAACGAGAGCATTTTCCTGCTATACACGAAAATGTGGCCAGTGGACAGAAAAGAAGCATTTATTTTAATGTTCTTTTTTCTGACATTTGATGACTTGAAAATTAGGTATTAGAAAATGAAAAGGGGGAAAAGGAAAAATTTTAGATATTTTTTAAGGTAATAATTTATATATATATATATATATATATATGTGTGTGTGTGTGTGTGTGTGTGTGTGTGTGTGTGTGTGTGTTGTGTGGTGTGTGTGTGTATATATATATATATATATATATATATATATATATATATGTGTGTGTGTGTGTGTGTGTGTGTGTGTAATATATAAAAATTAAACCTCTAAAGTTTCCCAAAATTCTCTTAATTCACAATTCTATTTTTTAATCCTTAATTGTCACGAAAGAAAACAAGTGATGTACAGAAATTGAATTCCATATATTTAAGTAATAAAATACCAAATGTGCAACTTTGCGTACATTTTGTTCGGGTGCCCTCATTCGTCCCCCCCCCCCTTTTTTTTTGTCTTTTTTAACTCTGCGTTTTGCACAGCATTTGCAGCACAGAACCACGTTTTTCTCTGTATGCCGAGCGGGTTCGTTTTCCAATCATTCTGACGTGCTCAGATATTTTTCAATTATCGCGTCACCTGGAATGTTTCCCATATGCACAATGTTTCCTTTTCAAATAATAATTATCTACAAGTAATATTGAACAATTTAACGAATATTTACTCTCTTTCCCACGTTTTACGAATTATGCTTAACATTTGGTTGGTTGGTTTTGGAGCGCTACGGTCTACTTTTTGCAACACGAAGGCTAAGCTTAACATTTGGACACCAGGTATACGAATAATTAGATAAATGTATATCATACTCAATATCATTAAAATTTATGTTTGCAGTCCACGAAATTTTAAATTCTTAACTGAATGCTTCTAACATCTGAAATGTTACCAACCGCTGAGAACTATTTTGTTTTTTCTTTTCGCAAAAGTATTGCTTTACCTCGTTTTCTAACATCACGGTTTAGTTCTAAAAGAATCCTAAAAATAGTTCGCATCAACTGAATTGAAACATTTTCGTAGTCACTAGAGTGGAACACATTATATTACAATTATTTTACGATCACCCTTTTTCGAAAATTTTCTCTCATCCTTACGTTAACATCCAAGTAATCATTATTCACAACAGCTTATTTCACAATAAGGTTTTAAATACTATTTATCCAAATTTCTTAGCTTGGAAAGTATCTCTGTTGCAAGACATTTCGTTAAAGAAAATCCTTTAAAAATGCATAAAACAAAACTTCCAGTTTCTACAATAACAGATTTATAAAGTATTTCAGGTGATATGTTTTCTTGTACTGTTCACTGTTTATTACAATTTGAACAGAAATCGTTTTCGCGGAAAAATGAACTTTCAAACTAAAGAAATCATATTTTGGTTGCTTTTAATTAATATCTCCATTAAGTATGGGCCTAAAAAAAGTTAAATTTGACACACACATACCCACACAATGTATATATATATATATATATATATATATATATATATATATATATATATATACAAAGTGTACAAAAGATGTTATAATATCGACATTATATAGAGTACAAAAGATGCTATAATATCGACATTTTATAGAGTACAAAGCATGTAATAATATCGACATCACACAGAATTAATAGATGCTATAATGTCGACATTATATAGAGTACAAAAGATGCTATAATATCGACATCATATAGAATACAAAAGATGTTATAATATCGACAGTGACTTTTCATTCAATTCTAAGAAAGCCTATCTTAAAAATGGTGACAGGCAAATCATGTAAGATTTTGTAAAAAGAACAAATGTACAAACAAACATACATACGTACACTTGCTTTTATAAATTGAGAGAGAGGTAACGAGAGTTATGTGTTACATTTATTTCTTTTATTTATAATATATTGTGAATGTTATGAATTGTGTTATGAATTTTATTTTTAATTTCATAATTTGTTTACGTATTATAAAAGGGAAAATGAGTATATTTTAATAGTTATTAAATTGTACGCATTTTTTTTATTCGAGAAAAAGCACTTAGTGTTACAAAAATTACAGACAAATATAGACATGACCTAACATAAAACATGTCATAAATATAGACATGAAATTATAGACATACATGTCGAAAGTTTGGAAAACACTGCATTAGATTAGTTACTGTAATATATTTCTGATAATGAACTTATTAGCAGAGGTGAAATAATGGAATACGATAGGATTCGTCAGCTAGAAAGATATTCCCGAAAACAGAAATAAGAGTTCTCTATTTTCCCCCCAATTAATTTTCAAAATTCCGTAACCGTAATTTGGAGAAAATAACTTGGCGATTCTTGGCGCGATTTTGGGAAGACTGTAGTTGGCGCGCTGCTGCCACAGTCAATGAAATCCTAAATTCATTCAAGTTCTTGTTCCTGTTTGCATATTTCAAAGTGACCGCGTTAAGCCGCAAGGCAGGCTTGGAAGCTAAGCGCGAGCACCGTGTACGCGAACGGCATACACAAACAGAACGACTAAAAATAGAATGGGGACTCTGCGCGTTACGTATGCCAGATCGAATTCTGACATTCGAAAATCAAAGAGGATTGGTAACTTGGATCAACAAAACTTCCATTTGTCAGAGGAAAAGACATGTTTTTGTTATGAAAGAAACGCGTTCGTGTGATTAACAGCGACTGCATCAAGAAGGAAAATAAAATAATTATTAAAAAGTACTTAAGGAATGAGACTACTCTTAAAAGTCGAAAAAGTGTAAAAAAAAAATTATTTTCAACTTGACATACCTTAAAAACTACCAGTTTTACAAACATGATTTTTTTAACGTAGTTAGAACAAATTATTATCTTTACACACATATCTCATTTATTCTTAAAACATAAAAAGTATTTGTGTTAGAAAGTTTTAAATAAGAAACACTGTGTTGTTAACAAAAACGATATAAGTGCATGATTGCTAAAAATATAGTAATTAAATTTAAGACAAACTTATTGTTTTAAAACATACTGAAACATCTCAAAATAACTCAGAAATAAATTTGTATATATTTAAGATACATATATATTTATAAAAAAATATTGAAAAAAGTGAATTTTTTCTTAAAAATTAAAAATTTATGATTGTAAAAAAAAAGTATTTTGGGAAATATACAAGAAAATTTAGGTTCAAGCAGATGAAAATTATATTGTAAATAACCTGTAAAATCTTCATGAAAAAATATCGAAACGTTTTTAGATGATACGCGCATTACATGGAAAACAAACACCGTTTGAGAAAAATCAAGTTAAAGTTTTTTAAGTTTAAATTTGATTACAGTAAACAAATGACACATTTGTATTCATATCTCCGCTCAATATTGGAATTCTTTTGTGGATTATTTAAACCTGTTCAGAACTGAATTCCTTTTCACATTTATTTTTTTATTGAAAAATACAATTTTTTTTTGTCGATGTAACAGTTGTATGACTCCTTAAAAAAACGGCAGGCGTGGCATGCTCGGTAGAGTATCTGCCCATTTGATCGTCTTACTTCTCGGGTTGACGGTTCTGTCCCTGACGCAGCCAAGATTTTGCCGAAGAATGGCCGAATAGTAGAGCACTGCTCTTCGGAACCAGAGTTCGCGGGTTCGAATCCCGCTGATGGCTTGAATGTTTGTAACCTTTCGGAATCGGCTTTAAACAGTAGCTCCCAGTCTCATTAGCCCTCGTGTGCAAAACAGTAGATCGTAGTGCACCAAATCAAACCTTAGAAAATGCTCTTGTTTAGAAAAAAGCAATAAATGTACTAAAAAGTAAAACTTTTTTAAAATAACACATGACATTGTGATAAACGTTGTGTGAAAATTCCAATAAGTTGATGTAGAGATATTGCGTTAGAAGCCTCTATAGGATAAGAGTAGATGTTATGATGCAAACAAAAAAACTATCCATAAAAGTTTAATTAAAATACGAACATGTTGATTTTTTCATCATGTTCCAAAACAGAATATTCATCTGGGATGCATAATAATTTGATATATTTTAAAGACTCGTACTTTTTAGTTTGAAAATGACCTTCAAACTTCGAAAATTGTTCGTTTTATTAAAATTCCGTAGAAAAAAACTGTCCTAAACACCTGTTTTAATTAAAATGCGAGGAACTTTGATTTTTCATCCTCTTCCAAGGGAAAGAAAGAAAGATTTTAGTTATTTTGAGATTTTGCAGTTTTTGGTTTTATAATGATTTTACACTTTAAAATAAGACCCTAAGCATTCATTTATGAAATTGCCGAGAAAAAAACTGTCCATAGTTATTTTTTCCTGTTTCGAGGGAGACATCGGAAAGAATTAATAATTCGAACTATTTCGAGATTAACAGTTTTTGATTCAGAAGTAACCTTTAAACTTTGACTAAAATATTTTCGTTCGTTTTATAAAATTCTCGAGAGAAAACAGATCTCACGCTTGAATTAAACTGCAAAGAACTAAATTTGTTTTCTCATTTTCTTCCAAGAGATGAGGATATTGTACGGTAGGGAAAAAAAATTTCGAGTTCTGTGTTGAGATCTTTCAGCTATTTGGTTCCAAAATGTCCTTTAAACTTGGAAAATATAAGAAAAACTCGTTTTATGAAATTCCGGAGAAAAACCTATCCAAAATCCTGTTTTAATTAACACATAAGAGCTATAACTACGTGAACGCTGATATACATTGATCCATGCTAGTAAAGAAAGAAAAGTGTCCCTTTGGGAGGTTATAGGAGTGAAAACTACACATTTCCAAATTCAGAAAATGAAAGAGTCGCTAGTCGGTTGTTATAACCATAATTAAATAAATAAATATAGTATGAATGTGTTCGTATTGAATATATCTACACGTTGATATACATTCATTCATGATTCTAAAGAAAGACTTATTTTTATTTTACAAATGTCGAACAATTAGCGCCTAAGCGGACTCTCCAATAGATTTTAACAATGCCCTCATACTGAGAAAGTACAACACAATTATTTAAATGTTCAAAAGTCACTGGATGGAAAGACACAAAACACAGTCCGGTGAATTCATCACTTCAGTTCTATACAGATGGTCTCGTAAACAGTTATATCCAGTCAGACCCCGGAAAAGGGCCACTGCAGTCTTTCTCGAGAACAGCTAGCTTTCTCTTCCACCAAAATCCTTCATCTCTTCTTCGTCGTACATTGAACATAAGAATTGAGATTTTTGAGAACCTAAGATTAAGAGCCTATAATGTAAGAGCTTTCTTAAGAGTCAGATTAACAAAAAATTTCGTTTCCTAAACCAAGAAACTGTGTTGTTACTCTCTCTTTGGGAGTTATGAATGAAAATTGCACATTTCTAATTTCAGAAAGCGGAAGGGAGACAATTCTGTTGTTATACCCATTATGAAATAAAATAAAGTATGAATGTGTTCGTCTTGAACCCATATACATGTTGATACCCATTGATCCATACTTCTAAAGAAAGAAGCTGAACGATAACCGAATGGTTAGAGTGCTGATCATAGGAACCGGATTTACGTGGATTTGAATCCCACTGTAGCAAAGATGTAAATTACACCCTAAGTATTTTCAACCCTATAGAATCAACACCATTGATTCTGAACTGAGGCGGTGGGAAGATGATATTTGGGTCTTTAGGGAGCGTGATGTGAGCGCGTTTAAGCTTTCAAACTTAATTCCAAAAATATCAAATAAATTTATTACTTTACCTAATTTACACGATTTTTACCAGTAATAAAACAAACTTACACGATGGTACCAAGAACAGTAATTTTTATCCCCTTTGTCTCATTTGTTAAATTGGGCCAAAAAAATATATTTAATCAACAGCGTTCATTTGAGTGTTTGAGCTTTTTCGGCAACAAAAATTTGGTGTATAACTCTGTTGAAGAAAATTACTTAACATTTTGCCTCTTATAATTAAGTATGTCTTTTTTCTTATACTTTAAATTACAGTATTTTATAAAGGAAGGCGTTAAACCCATTTCGGCTCTTTGGGAGGGGGGGGCTGCAGCTTAAAAAAGGTTGAGAATCACTGATCAAGACACTCAAACTTCAGGACAGATATGAAGTTGAGAAAGTTTGACAACACGACGATCCGCAATTAACTTCCATTTCAGTTGACTTCCTGAAGAAATGGTCAGCAGATGAAAACTAACATATAGCAACCTGGTCTTCCTTAACAGAGACTTCTTCCAATCACGACAGTGATTTTATTTCATCCACGACAAGACAATTTTTTATTTCAATTTCTTCATTGTTATATTTTTTTAAACAAAGCATGCAGAATAAGTGCAACGACAAGAAATTTTATGGCTCCACTTATTAAAAAATTCTAAATTTATTCTTATTTTAAGTTTACACTTAAGGATTCCACCTTAAAGTGCTTGTGGCAAATAAAAGCTGCAATGCTTAGTCAATGATGAGAGTTAATCGAAGATTAAACGTTTCGCAATTGAACTAGATAGTTGATCTCCGTGAGCCAACATTGACTTTACGATTACCTCTAATTCACTATAATTAAATGGATAGTTAATCTCTGATTAGTTATAACAGTAAGGCCAGGCCTTTGTTCTATTTTTATAACAGGAAAATGGTCTTATAAAGTGCTTTACACTTTTGTTAATTTTCGTTATCTCTAAATTTTGTTAAAAAGATAATATACTTGTGTGCAAGTTCAAAACAACTAATTTGTTGCCACACCTTTCGACTTTTGAAATCTGTTCTCAACCTTGCAGCAATGAACTGGAAACGGTACAGAAAAGTATGACATTAACAATTTTAAAAAGATTTTTAACAGTTGTAAGAAGATTTAATTTGCATTTTTATTATCTTATGGTAATGCGGTTTATTGGTAATCTAGGGAGTATCATTGAGAGCTACAAGGTTCTATAACTTGGATACATGAGGCTTCTGATGGCCATCTATCGTACGGATATCTAAGGTAAATACACCCTAATTCTTTTTAAAAATTTGATGGACTCTTATATTATTTTCGCATGACTGAGTCAATTTAAAAGGATGTTAACTTTAAAAATACCGAAATAATAAATTGGCTCATATTATAAACATGGATGAAAAATTTGAAATCTGTATCTCCAGTGTTTTTAAATTTGTGGTTACAATTTCATTTATAGGGGCTTTTTTTTAACTAATGAATCCTAATGACCAAAAAATGACATATTTCCATGTTTGTTTTCCTTCAGATTCCATGCATTCATAATTCTAAAGCTATACTATTTATTTCGTTTTAAATTTAAGTTTTGTATAGAACTTTTTTATAGTAAGACTGTGAATAAACAAAAAGTGACTTCATTACGGTATACACTGATATAAGTAAAAAAAAATCTGTCAAAATGTTTGGTTTCATTATCAGCAAAGCTCTTTATAAAATCTAGGGTTATCTAAAAATTCATTTACAGACTTATGTAGGGAGTTTAAATGGACCTCAAAGAAAATTTTAGAGTAAAAATATTAATACTTGAGATATTAAAAGCGTTTTACAGATTTAAAAAAAAGACTTGCTTCAATAGAATTTATTTCCTTCTTTACATTGAATCCTATAATACAAAACGATTCCAATATTTACTGTAATACTTCGAATAAACCTGTTTGCTTTTAAAAGAATATCATGTCCCCCTAAAATTGAACGGGTGTTGGCTGCATAAATATTTTATGTAGCCATGTCCATTAAGTTCTTCTAAACTAACTTGTCTCTCTTATACCTGTGTCTATTAGTGAAATATTCGTAATGTATTATCTTGCTTTACAGTCTGTTACGTTCTTTTGAAGAGGCTTTATTTTAATGAGATCAATTTACCAAAAAAAAAAGCCTTTATGTAAGTATGTAGTGTTGGCAATGTAGCATCGGGAACATTTAATGCATTTTTATCTTTCTTTTTAATATAAATAATTTCTTTTCTTAAATTAAAGCTTAGGTTTTTTAACATTTTTTTTTATGTGAAAATGATTTCCTTAAATCCCATCAAGAAATTGGAAACACTGTATATTCTTCACGTAATTCACTTTTCCTCTAATAAAAACTTAGTTTTAAAAGGTTCTGTAAGTGTTGGAAGCTTTTATAAATATCTTAAGCGATACATAATCAGACTCTAGTTTCATATTAATAGGCAATTCGTATTTATACTACGATTCTTTTTAGTTTTATTACAAGATAAAATGTTTTATCTTGTATATATAAATATATATATATGTATGTTTTCATTTTGAATTTATTAAATATTTATATGGGCATAAATACTTTTAACAAGATGTTTTATTTTGTGCCTATTAACAAATTCAAGATTTGTTAGGTTTATATTTTTGTTAACAAACGTGATCTGGATGAATCATTGTGCATTTTAGCCATTTTTTTTCTATAAATATTATTCTTCTATAATTATTATAATAGCAATTCAAAGAGCACTCCAGATTTTATTTTTAGCATGGAAACAAAAATGAACACTTCAAAATTTTTAATGTAACAGATCACTTTAAAATTGCGATCTAACAGATTTAACAAGAAAAGTTGTTCAAACTTTGATCAAATTTTCACTAATCGGACCGACACCTGCTGCTTTAAGGGCACAGATGACATCTTTAAAGCGTCCAGCATCATATTTATTCTCATAGAATTTGGTAATAAATAACGAATTGCACAATTTCAAAAGAATTTCTTCATACATATATTACATTTTGTTTGGAAATTTATCTTGTTACTTTAACATTTCTTGCGCTTTTGTAAACGTAACTGTTCAAATATCAATGATTATTGAATTTCCATAATAAACTGATTGAATCCATTGTATCATTATTTTGAAATAACATTTTTATTAACTAGTAATGATATCCGTTGGTAGTGACCTATCTGTTTATTGTAAGATTTTTACAACTGATTGGCCATCTGAAATCTTTCATATTCTTAACATGTGTCAACCAAATTTGTTTTTGTAGAAAATTGAAATTTCATCAACTTTCGAGTGTACTTCACTCGTTTGAATATCCCTAAAATTTTTATACATTTAGAAATTTGATGTTTTGTCTGACGATTTCATGTTTAGAAAACCTCTAAAAAAATTTCTTTTATAATTGAGCTATTGTATGATTTATTTCGATGCTTTTGTGAACATTTCTCTTCCAGTTGTACCCAATGGAGATTTATTAGTACATGTGTCTGCTCCAAATGCACATATCTAACAAATCTCTTTTCGGTTGGATAACTATTTATATTTCGAAAGGTAAGTGTTAGGTATTTTAATACTGATTCCTTCACTAACATTTACTTTTTATGTAAGCCTTATTACAAATAATATCTCGATCTATCGAGTACGGGTCGATCATTTTTGGAATAGAGTACCGAACTTCCTGGTTTATCTACTTCATGACTTACGAAGTCGACGTAACCGTCCTGTCGACCGCAATAAAGTACCACCCTAGAGATAATATTTATCTATTAACGATATCGTTTGAGAATTCCCACAGTTGTCCCAATATAGCAGAGAATGAATCAAATCTATTCTATAAGATCCAGAAATATCAGTCTAAGAATGTTCCGTCTACTAGCATACTTATTTGCCGCTTTTCAACCGCCCAGATTAAGCTGTGGTTCGATTCCTGAGTAAGGCTTGGGTGTATTTTTGCTGTCCTCTCGAAGTGAATAATGATGGTTGCTACCATAATAGAACGGTCAACCCAATCTACGGCTTTGTTGAAAACAATGTTAAAAAAGCTCTAAATTGCACATAAAGTTTTATACTCTTTTGGAGATCACTATTCTATTTTTCACTGCAGCTGGCAATGCAGACCGATATCTTAATGCCCAAAAGCTGTTACTCATTTAACACTACCGGCTAACACGTGTAGCTTATGTAATGATTCTCAACTCCAGAGAACATCGGAACCACAAATCTATTTTAATGAACATGTCGGATCTTTGGATCGAACTCTCAACCCTCTGGATGAGTCGGCGTCTTTGCCGACTGAGTTCCGCTATCAACTTAATTGGAAAACTAACAAAGAGCGCATTACTATTATGAGTTCCATCATCCACCGTTAAGGGAAAGAAAGTATTAAAAATGAACTGCAATGGAAGGTCGAGACCTGACCCCGTTGATAAGTTTTCTTCTCTTATTTGATAAACTACGCTCTGCTATAGTTGGAAAAAAATTCGGACTGCTTAGTTACCCCACTCTCTAAATGTAATCATTCCTACAAATTGTTTAACATAAGACCGATAGATGGCGTCGTTCCCAAAGTTTGAAGTTTGCCATGCAACGATAGGTAGCGCTGCTTCGGTTTTTATTTTGGTAGCCGCTACAGGGCTTTTGGCATAGAAAATGTATAAAAATAGCTACTTCTAGAAGAGAGAGCGGATTGGGAACCTCTCCCATGTCCCCATTATTCCCATTTAATGATAACGAATTGGAGGTAAACACAAAATCAATATTAAGGTCTCACGAAGCGTTTAATCAAAGGTTATTTCTAATCAACTGTTATGCAATACATCCTTGATTTGTCACACGCCCTTTTTTTTTAAATAAGAGATGGCATCATTAAGAAAAAAATAAATTTAGAAATTTTTGATTAGAGCCATTCTCAAGTTTAAAATCCACTAAAAATGTACACTTTTCCTTTTTGTTTTTGCAGTTCTTACATTTGCTAATGACAAGCAAAAAATGTAACAATTACGTGAAAGACTAGCCAAAAATTAAAAATTAACTATTTTTCGTGCTCTTATTAAAAATGTCACGCATAACTTGCAGAATTTTCTGCTATACGGAAATTGTTTAAATAAATCTTTCAATAAAAACCTCTTGTGTAACGATTTCCCTCATAGATTAATACGATGTCTTGGTTTGGGGCTCTACGGTTGCAGCAGGATTCGAATCCACGAACTCCAGTATTGAGTAGCAGCACCTTACCATTTGGCCATCGTACGGCATACATTAACACAAAGCTAGAGAATTCAACACAGCCGGTACTCAAACACTTTAACGTAAACACATATTTAATGAAGTACAAG
>CM063498.1:1596004-1618504 GCA_032207245.1 Pardosa pseudoannulata | reverse complement strand
TTTTTTAGTTAAATTCAACTTTAAAAGAATGTTTTTCTTTAAAAACTTAAGACTCAACATTTGGGTGCAAAATATATCTTGTAAACATTCAAGCAAATGAGAACAGTTTTAGCGTGAAAACAAAATCAAGTCATAAATATATATTTATAAAAAATATATTTTATTATCTTATGAGTATTCAAGGTTAGTTTATCAAAGAAATATCAAAGAGATATATAAGATTTCTAGAAAAAAATTTCAGTAATTTTAATAGGTAATAAATAAAGTTATGGAAAGTCGAAAATTTGTAACAAAAGCATGAGGTTCTTATGCTGAACAGTAAGATAAATCCAACAGCAGATGTGCATGGAGAAATCTAAATACTATCCTAAACAAGGATTGCTAACAGCAACTGAATTCCAACCTTCTAATTAACGCTAATCTAGCTCCCCGATCTGTCCGAAATCATCCGACGAAGTGGAGCAAAGACTGGTATTTAAATGAATCCCTGAGCAATCATTCTTTGATGGATAAATAGGAAGAGCCCGGAGGGTCGACCGGAGTTCATCCGTCTTAAAATCGATCCTCTATTTTGGAAGCTCGGAATGGCAGCAGAAACCGCATGATGCCGTGCGATTGGCCGCTTCCTTTATTAATAAAAACTTAGGAAATTCCTCCACGAGTTTGCACAGCTGGGGAAGCGGTGAACAGATTTCCGGTTTTCCATCTTTTATTTGGTTTGGGATGAGGTGAGGTAATATTATCGAATCTCACCAGTGATCAACGCCAGCTACTACTCACAAAAAAGAGAAACTCCGTATAAAAGTGTTCGAAGCGGAAAAGTTTGTATCGTTACAATTAAATTTTTTCCAGCTGTTGTTTAATTGTATTTTTAAATCCCGGATGAAATAAAATAATTAATATTCTTGAACAAAAATTTTCAAATTTTATTGAAAAATGTATGTTTATAAGATCTGTAAATGGATGAGAAATACAGGTAACAGCTTTTAAATACCATGCTTTGTCATTTTTTAAAATTTTTAATAGTTTAATTGAAAATTGATAAATCTCACAAGGGTACTAAAGTCTACCATCTGTAACACAAGTATTCTTTCCTTACCTTATATATATATATATATATAATATGGGCGAAACTCATTCAGAATCACAACACAGTTTATTTCTGGTAATAAACATGAAATCCGTACAACAGGCAAAAACCTTTACAACTTCGTGCACACAGACAAAGTGATCCCGCACATACACTTTTCAAGTAGGGATTCCTGAGGCAAAAAGACTACGAATAATCCCTAAGCACAATTGATCACGTGATACAAAATACCCATGTTTAAAGAGAAAGCGCTAATTATTGGCTAAAGTAGTACAGACAGAGGCTGGATTAAGTCTATAGCGTGTCTGGAGGGAAAAATCAGAATTACCGCACAAACTCCGAGCGTACTTTATGAACAAAAGTTAAATTAATATTAAATTAATATTAAAATACGTAAATAAGGTATTTTAATATTACACATGCATATATATATATATATATATATCCGCGTGTGTGTGTATTATATCAAAATTATTATACCTAAACTATCTCTTAAAAATGCTTCTCTTAACCAAGCTTATTCCTTCAAATCTATTTTCCCAGCCACAAAATGACTTAATTAAAGGAGTGTTTGCTACTTAAAATTCTTCCAATCTATTTTCCACAGATTTCTCTGCAATAGATGCAATTTTTCTGTCGTTAATTAATAATCCATTACTGAACTTAATTAATAATCTATTAATTAATGCGGTTTAACAGTTTTTTAATCTCACAAAAAAACCAAAAGCCTGATATTATTAAATATATAAAAAATAATGGGGCCCATTGTAACTAATGATTCATAAAAACACTGTTAAGGAAGTTCTACAATAGAAGCTAAATGGAAGAAGATATCGAACATGGCTGAGATAGATTGAATCTGATTATTCATTTAATAACAGAAAATCTGAGTGCCGAGGGTCTAGAAAATCGTGGCATCGTGGAACTTTTTTCAGGGCTAATCAAAGGTCCCCTCTGGTCAGCTATGAGGATGATGATTAAAGTACACTGATAAAGAAAGTGTTATTACCAAATATGGTAAATGGTGTCTTCCTCCAACAAAGGAAAAGAAAAAGCGTCAATAAGTGCCATTTAATTGTCAAATCAAACTGTCCGACAGTTAAAAAAAAAAAATCTTTATTCACTTGCTGCTACTAATCTTGGCATTCCAATAATGGCAGAGTTCTTCATTATAGAACAAAAGACGGAAAAAGTTCCTGTCACTCGCTTGCGAGAGGAAAAGAACCATCGAAGCGTCGGAAAGCAATTTGCTGCGATCCAAGCCGATTCGACAGCGCCCCGACACGCTTTGGCAGTTGCGCTGACACATTTATCACTCCCCTGTCGCACCCGCCAACGGAATGTGCCATCCAAAAGGCAACAGGTGGGACAGGGAATAGCAGTGTTATTACATGACCGTGTATTACAGAACACATTAAAATATGCAAGAAAGGAATTTAAAGTACAACACAGTTTTCTAAAAATCGTGTTTTTCGATACCATTCATTAAATGTGATCCTACTGCAATGCACCGTAAGGTGGTCAAAATGTTAGGGCGGTGATCTTCGGTACGGCAGTTCATGGGTTCGAATCCCACTGTAACATGGATGTCCGTAGCCTGTTCGGATTCGGCTTTAAAGAGTAAGACCCGATCTAATTAGTCCATGTTTTGCAAAAAAGTAGACGAAGTGCTACAAAACAAAAACAAAAAAAAAATGTTCTCACTGCTCTGTATTTTAGACAATTAATTTTTTTACGTTTAACAATTACATACATAGAAACAAAATAGGGTATCTATTTTTGTTTATATACTTACAGGTTACAGTTTATATAAAATTACTTACAGTGTATATAAAACAATTATTTCAAATTATGTTACAATGGTTTCACATTCTTTTTGTCGTTTTGTGGCATGAAACCCTACGAAATGTGTACATACGCAGTTCTATGACAGATACAGTTATATACAATGTCTAATATTTTAAAGAGACAGAAAAAAAAGTAATGTATCTGGAACGCTTTCAAACCACTAATTCTATATCAAACACCTTAAATTGGAAAATATGATTTTCGTTTAAAAATAAAAATTATGAAAAAAAAAAGATTTAAGAAAGTAAAAAAAAAATATTCAATAGGAAAAATATCAGTTCATTACAGAGCAACTGCCTAGTTTGTTTTTAAGGACTTTGAAAAAATGCGTTCATCATTTCGAATGATTCTATGTCCCTTAAAGTTTGGTACACTATACCTCAAGAGAACTCACGGCCATTAAACTTCATGCAACTCATTTGTTCCCTTAAGGGGTCTAAAAAGTCTTTGTCACAGAAAGCTCAATTTTCCATGTTTACAAATTATTTTTTTACTCCTCACATACTCATAAAATTAGAATAAAATTTTTACCAACAAATGTTTGAATTGTTGAACATATATTTTTTTTCAGATCATAGAAAATAAATTGTAATACTAAAAAAATACTAATAAGTTGGATTCATATATAAAAATCAAAATGTTACTTATACTTTCTGCTCGAAGGATTCTAATAAAGATATGGATGCGAGAAACAAAATTACATTTGTTATTCCTTATTTTGTTGTCCAAAATAAGGAATATGGTGTATCTCGAACTTATACCTCAAATCGAAGCATTTTAATTAGATTAATACTTTTTTTTAATGAACATGATTCATATATTTCAAAATTAATATTTTTAATAGTATATGCAAATATAAAATACAATTATTGAACGAGCCAATTAATTTGAGGTGTCAGTTATTTTACATCACACACTGAATATATCTATCAAATTTCATCAAAATATATCATGTAGTTTTAAATATACCAAAATCCAAAATATATCATAAAATTTTAGAAAAAGAGAAAAATGCAATTAAAGATAGAAATGCTTTCCTTTAACTGCGTGCTATACAAAGAGTCGTTATAATTTAATCATGAATCGAGTTCTATTTAGAATTTCGAAAAGGAAATGGCATGAAAATGCACAGAAAAGATTGTAATTTAAGAAACATATAAAATTAAAAAATTAAAATTTTTGAAGATTAAATTTCCTGTTATTCATCAGAAAGTTGATCTAGCGAAAGCATCATGATGGAATATTTTCTAACTCAACAACTGTAAAAAGCGAGTGGGGTAAACAAGTGACAGACAGAAATTGCGTTATTTACTTCTTTTAAAGAATAGCCTGACAAGGATGGCATGCGTATCTAGAATCTTCTAAACAATGTGTGCATCAGTAGTAATTGTGAAAACAAATTTTCTGGATAGAGACAATCTGTCAATTTCTCTGTGTGAGGTGCAATTTAACATTTTTTGGATGTACTTTGGTTAGACTAAAAGTTTTGGTTTGTTGTACATTTGTTCAACTAGATTCTATAACACTCTTAAATACAAAATTTCATTTATCTACGGCTAATTGTTTTGGAATTATCCTAGACATACGTACATACGTACGTGTAGACACCACAAAGAAATTAGCCATAATGCGCTGAGAGGCAGTGAAAATAAATATTAAAAGTTTTAAAAATAATGCCTCCTTATATGTAGTACAAAAGTAACAATGAAGCTTGGAAAAATTCTATCAGTCAGAAAAATTTTTAAAACCCTTTTCTCCCGCCATTGAGAGAAAAAAAAAGGAGTTTTTTGTAATACTCTTTTAGGCAGCTTTTCACCTTTCCTTAGACCATGAATGGACACAATTTTTCGGACACGCGCCAAAAATCGAAAGAAAATAAATTTGGCGGGCCAATATAAATTTTTCTAAAATTTTAAAAACAATATACAAGTACCTAACGGTTTAAATACGTTAATGAGATGAATGAAATTGTGGTTTCATTTTTAAAAGTTCTTTATACTGAGGTTCGAAGTGAGATGTACTGATTTTAAGGAATGAGGCTAAATGCTCATCTGTCAGTCTACTTCTGAAATTATTCTTTCTAAAGTTCAAAGTTGAAATCACTTGTTCACATATAAGAAGCAAATATACCGCTGATCTTCTGGGCGTGAGATAGTAAATTTAGGATATAATATTTAAGCTAAGTAGAAAAGGAGATGGATATATAATGTATAAATATATATTTCTTTTAATTTAAAACGGACCGGCAACTTAAAATTCTATCTGCGGGCCGGATAAAACTTTCCGGTGGGCCGTAGTTTTCCCATTCCTGCCTTAGACTGATCTTAAATTTTTAATTCAGGGTAAAAAAAAATACTTATCTATGAAGTTTAAATTGCTACCACAAAGTCAAATTTATGCAACAAGCGAGCTAACTAACCTGATAACTACTTCATAATCCGATTCCGAACATCCCTGTCAGCATCAGGATTGAAACCTGCGAATTCGTGTTCTGACATGCCTTATCAATTAAACCACAGTTAGTCTTTATCAAATTATTCTCTACAAATAATAGGGTTTTGTTTTTGATTTATAAAACGAACTTTAGAAGTAATGTATTAACTACTTATAAAGTATTGTAAGACTTGGGTATGAAGTCACCGATATTTTTGACTTTTTTATTGCAGACCGGTTGCGCTGATATCCGTTAGAGGTTTCTCATTACATAGAGTGTTAACTGCTGTAAAAAAAGAGGTATACAACTGGATACTATAACGTTCTTAATTACAAAGTTTCAAATTTCTCTGGCTAATTCCTTTGGAATTATGATAGATACGTACGTGCAGGCATCACAAAAAATTAGTTATAATAAGCTCAGAGACGGTAAAAATTAATAGTTAAAGTTTCAGTATAAAAGCATTTTTGTAACTATGTACACAAGTAGCATTGAAACTTATCAAAATTTTCCAGCATGGTTAAATTGAACGTTTCTGTTGAAATCTAACTATTGAAATGTTTCGTGATTGCAAAACTTCATTTACTTTGCACGAGGAAGTAAAGAAAATAAACAGATATACTCAGTTTCGATGGTTAACGTTGTTATGTAACAGGTGTTATTAGCGACAAAAATGATAAATTGCAAAATCGATGTCGTTATTTTAAAAATAACTATGCTTCTTCCGTATTTATGTGAGAATAAAATTCCAAGTGCTATTTTATCAGATGTTCTGAATTCTCATAATTCGCGATCTCTATCGATTTAAAATCGCCATCTAGCGAAACGATACGTGTTTGCAATGGAGAAAAAGTTCCTCGTTAAAAAAGCATCCATAACATAAACATCCCCATTACGTTAAGTAAATAATTGTGCGATATAATTATGGAATGGAAATATGCTGAACGCCTCGAATACCATGCAAATTCTTCGATTTCGCAAGGAGCATTCCACGAGAGTCATCGATGCATATAGATTACGCATCTCCATTCCGAAATAACTGTGCGGCCGAAGCCATGCCACTGCTAGAAGTTGGCTGAATGCGTCCTAAATAAATGCGCCTTTTATTTTGTCGGGCGTGCTGCACTTTCTTTGGCTGAAACGCCAGACATATAAATGTAGGCTATTCAGATGTGTTTATTTTCGTATCAATGTGTCAACTCACACTGAACGGGAAACGTGGACAGTTCTAATGACCGTCTTTACGATATAAGTTGCATACCAATTTATCGACGGAAAATCAGTAACTTAAAATAAAGTTGAGTACCTAAATATATATATATATATATATATATATATATATATATATATATATATATATATATATATATATATATATATATATATATATATACATAAAATTTTCTGTCCTTGTGTTTGTAATAGAGCATCTCCTAAACGGCTGGATTGATTTTTATGAAATTCTGTGTATGTAATTATATTGATTGGAGAACGATTTAGAATCACAATTTGATCCGATAGAGAATGTTTCTTTATTAAAAATCCGGAACTGCGTGTTTATCGAGATTATTATAATGTCACTCGAAATCTTTCGCTGCGAACGTATCTATGACGCAGTAGCCTGCTCCAGTAAAAGATTTCCCAGGATCGAATTTCCGTACCGGTGATGTGGGAATTTTAGTTTAATCTAATTACATTTGTGACGAGTGTACGCGTGGTGACGTCAAATATATTTAAAATATTTTTTTCCTTATTTTTCCATCAAAGTGGTCCAATTTATAATTTATTTAAAAATATTTTACAATTTTTGGATTAACAGCGTTAAAACAGGACAACGTCTGCGGGTTCGTCTAGTATATATATATATATATATTGTCACGTAGATGCAAGTACTCGTGGCACACAATGAAGAGTCAAACTTAAGAAATAACACTGTTTATTAAACGTCAAGCTACCTAGCTCGTACTCAAACAACTGCCGCTCGCAGTTTTAACAGAGGCTTTTATATGGTAACAGAACATTCTAGATTTATTTTAATGGAACAGAAAATTTGCATAATTCAGAAGTCAACAAATCGAACATATAATTACGGAAATAAATTTGTCCTGACTCAAGACCGAACAGGATACCTTTCAGTTCGGAGCCCACGACTTTAACCATTGTGCCATGGAGCTCGGTAGATCTCGTTTGAAATGTGGGTATATATATATATATATATATATATATATATATATATATATATATATATATATATATATATATATATATATATATATATATATATATATATATATATATATATATATATATATATATATATACATATATATATACATATATATATATATATATATATATATATATATATATATATATATATATATATATATATATATATATATATATATATATATATATATATATATATATATATATATATATATATATATATATGCCAGTTATAATGGATTTTAGCCCTTATTTTTAATTTCCCTGGCTTACTTGGCAATGAGAAGACTTAGGCAGTTTGCAGTCGTGCCATTGAAACAACAGCGAAATGCCTTTAAAACTTCCAAGACGAGATCAGGATCGAATGATAGATGAAAACACTTATCTATTACAAAATTCGTCCCCCGACGAGAGATGACGAGGAGAATTTCCCATGAGAGAGGAGCTTAATCGGCGTTATTAACAATCAGAAAGGATCATTGGAAAAGGGAAATATTTTCTTGGCGTAGCTGGAATTGGGGCAAGTGGGTGGGAAAATATTATTTATTTTAGAGTTATCTTTGGAAGACCGGTAACAAAAATTTTAAGTCATCGAACACTCTTTTACATATTACGTGGCTGGTAAAATCGATACGAAAGATTGAGAAGGGGAAAACGAGAATTTTTATACATATTATATATATATTTAATGATATTTTTGCCTTGAAAATTAACCAAAGTAATTATGTCTATCTTAAAATAAATTTCGGGTGACTCTATCCTATTTTGGCAACATTGACGAATATCCTTGTTTTTCCTATCATTTCGGCTACTTCAAAAACACCAAACTTCCTGTTACATAAAAGCTTTTTATAACTTGTAGAGCTTAAACTGCGTCACGGCATCACCTCGTGACTGGCGATTTGTGACTTCTAGCTGGCCCATACAACTGTAAAATCGAGATGTACGTGTCTTTAGGACATATGTCTGTAAGATTTGATGCTAAATAAACCCTGTTTATGTTCATTCCAAAATTCTCTTTGTCTTTTCATTTCAGCTTCGACCTCACGATGATGAGAAGAATTACCCATCATTTATATATATATATATATATATATATATATATATATATGCATATGTATATGTATATGTATATATATGTATATATATATATATATATATTATATATATATATATATATATATATATATATATATATATATATATATATATATATATATATATATATATATATATATATATATATATATATATATATATATATATATATATATATATATATATATATATATACTGAATATTTTACTTACACTTGCTGAATATATTTAGACTTTCTGTGAAATTAAACTGATCTTTCTTTTGTGAAAATAATCGGTTTGGAGAAAATCGGCAAATGCTGTACCATAAAATTTTCAGAAATTAATTTTTTATGTTTGGAGAATTCTTTTTACACCATTTAGAAATCTTTAAGAGAAGAAAATTTTCGCGTGGTACATAAGACCAAATAAGTAGGTAGTTGCCTTTCGGTACCTGATTCCAGGTTTCGGTGACCTCTACCGGCAGAAATATTCGTAATCAGCTCTAAGCATTATGACTCGATCTAAATAACCCTCCTGTTAAAAAGAATTAACTTAGTACTCTGAACCACACACAGGACATACCGTATATATATATATATATATATATATATATATATATATATATATGTGTGTGTGTGTGTAATATATCAAAATTAATACATTTCAAATATCTATCTAAATTTCTCCTTTTCTCCTTCTCATTCTTTCATACCTAATTTTCTACCCCCAAAATTCTGTTATAAAGGAGTGTTTGTCGATTTAAATTCCTTTTACCCGTCTTCTAAAATTAATGCAAAAATAATTGTTCACTTCCTGCCCACTTGCCAAGCTACATTTTCTAACTGTCCCAAGCAAAATGGTTCACTCCTTCCAACGTCTAAATTGTTACATAACACTAACTAGGCTGTTGGTCTCATTCGGAAAATATGCTTGATCACTCGCTGCGGGGCGAAATTTGTCATAGAAGTGTATTTTCGTCATCATTCGATGCTGATCTCTCGTCTGGTAGAGATGTTCATCTTTAGTCTCAAATAAAGTTGATGACAGACTTCACTATTGTTTTAATGGAACGATCACAAATTACTTAGGTATTCTCCCCTTACGCTGTAAGCTCTGACAATTTAACATAATAGGGGTTTGAATAACTGGTGGATATAAATTTGCCACTTTTCTTATATAAGTTTGAGAATCGCGGATTTGAATCCCACTGCTATCATATTTGTTCATAGCACTTTGGAATCTGCTTTAAGCAGTTGATTCAGATCCAGTGAGCCTATGTGAGGCAAAAAAAAAAAAATTGACTTCAGCATTGTAAACGAAGCAAAACTAATACGCTTAAGGCATTTAGTGTCTTTTGCCACTTTAAAAGTCTTTGAGATATACCAGCAATAGATGTGCACCTAGCAGTAAATGTCTAAATTCTGTAAACGTTGATAACTACTATATACCAAAATTTCAAATTATTATCTATTCTCTCAAAGCTGATTAAACTACTTTTAAAAGAATAAAATAACACCGCTTTATTAACTTAAAATAGCATTCGAGTAAAATAGCTTCATAAATCTTGCCCCTGAAGAAATGTTGAAATAATGTTGGGAAGTTTTGGCTTTTGATTTGGATAGAGTTTAAGTTTGTTTCAGAACGAGTAACTTTATATAATAAAATAAAAACAACTAGGAATAATATTTAAATAAAAGCAACTTATTTGTGAAGGGAAAAAAGACGTATAAATCGAAATTAATTAAAAATCAACTTTTAATTTATCCTAAATTGTACCTTGTAAGCATAATTGATGATACTCGCATAAGCAATTCTTATTAATTTTTCAAAGAATTATTTTATTGTTGTAATGAAATTGGCAACGCCTGTGAGTTGATATGAAAGGTTTGTTACCTGATCCATAACAAATCTACGCAACTCACACGTGCGTAAAATAAGACAAGGGGTGAATTTCGTCTCCGGTGAAATATAACCCTGAAAATGTTTTTCCTTTACTTTTAACCATCACTCAACACTCGGCGAGAGTAATTTAAATAATTTTCAAGAAAGTGGCCAACGTACTCGAGTGTAACACAAATTACTTTGAGAACCGGAAAGATTTTTGCTTCCAAAGTATCAAATATTTCTTTCTTAAAATAGAATGCTTGAAGGTGACTGTCTTGAGACTACGTGAACGATGCAGTGTAATTTTACCTCCAGATAACTAGTATTGTCTTTCACTTATTTTTGTACACTTTCACGTATAAATTGCCAAGCAATCTTATTTTAGTTCGTAATGGTATACACAGAAATGAAAGATTTTTTTTCAGTGAAAGGAATTAGAATAGAATTCTTTAGGTACTAATCAATTACTTTGAACTTTCGCGTGACGCACGTTTTTGCCCTTCGGATATCCATCGAGGTCTTCTATGTTTGATTAGGCAAAATTAGAGAGCTATTTTTCTTTTATTGTTAGAGGTAAATGTAGAAAAAGTCCTATTTTCATTGGTTATATTTACAAGTTTATCAAACTAATGGCGTTCCATATATTCTAGCTGCTCTTTTGATACTGGACACATTCCATTTATAATCCTGTAAATTGCCAAGTAGTCCATCTAAATATAAACTAAAAATTTAGTTTAGTTTGGTAGTAGTAAAATTTGTTATTGTACTTGTATCTTTATGTAATTTTCGTTGCACCGAATATATTTCTTAAAACCTTTCTGCGGAAGATAGCTAATCGAATTTCACGTGTTTGTGCAATTTCTTAGGTTTCTGAACCGCACTTGAGCACAGGTCTAATAATAGTTTTATACTTGCATATAGCCCGTCATGTGACCTTATGAGGCAGGTAAAAAAATGGTTTGAGTTTTGGCTGAGAATTATGTGGTCCAAGCTCAATAAATTGTATATCTTCATACTCCTCTAAAGTATCCCCATACTGTGAATGCAGTTTAGATCCCGTTGAATTCATTTAGTCAAAATGTGATGTTATGTATAAAAGAAAAAAATGCATAACATCAAGCCCTCGAACACGCGAACGAACAACTTAATTTTCAAAGATATATAACTTAAACCCTAAATATATATTAGTCCGTGAACTAAACTCCTAGACTTTCATAAAAATAATTTGTTGTTAAAACCGGTGATAAAATCTTCATTGCAACAAAAAATAATCGATGATTCAATTTAAAATTATCCCATATGTACCTAATCTATTATTTCAGCCAAATATAAAAGAAAATTATTCACGCCATATCTAAGTTCATCAATAAAGCATATGAAAATAATGCAGACGATGTTTAAATAATTTAAAATAAGAAATTATTAAATGAGATGGTTAAAGGAATGACGTTCATAATGCTAGAAAAAAAGTATTTTTTTCATCTACTTATAATGTCTTAACCGGGGAAAACAAGGCTTGAAATAATGGCATTAAACGCTCGAAAAGGAGGAAGGGGCTGATTTCCAACGTTTTCGAACTCACATTGAATTTTGCTGATCCTAACTCATCAAGAATCCAATATGGATGCCTCTATCCATTTCAGGCACAACATCTTCATGAAATCGAGGATAGACGGACAGATAACTTAGGCTATTATTATATAGGGGATAACGTAATTTTTGTTTTCTTTTTTACTAATTTTGATTGGAGAACATATCTTAATCCAGTATTTGCAGTAACAGTTCGTCGTCTTATCTCGATAATATCAATTTTGCTTTACAAAAATAATGGAACAACACTGAACGTGTCTCGTCTGTTTTATTTAAAATTTTAGTTCTTTTAGATTCAATATGGTCATATGGAAAGGAATCTAGATGCGACAAATTTCCAGCGAGATTTTAAAGTAAATTCAGCGACTTTACAAGAATGATGTTCTCATTACTTAAAAGACCCTTAAACCTTCAAAATCTTCAATTTAAAAAAATGTATGTTATAGATTGAAATATTCTACGCATTTTTAGAAAAGGGATAAAAAAAATTTGCTTAATTTAAAAGTTATGATTAAAAATATAAAAGACACTGTTGTAATTTCTATGCTTGACACTGGACTTAAGTTGATTTTTCTCAGAATGCACGTTTATAATGATGTGTGCAATATTTCTCAAAATCTATTTCATATTTATGACCAAACTTTTCGGCATTTCAATATAACGATGTTTTTATGTCTTTAAATATAATTATTGCTACGAGAGGTTTTGTTTTAGAGAGGTCAGTACGTGTCAAAATGACCACGAAAAAGGGGTAAAATAATAAAGATGTTTTAAATATATGAAATATGCTTTAACTTATGGTTTTTTTTAGTTAAATTCCATTTTAGAAGTATATATTTCAATAAAAACTTAAAATTGAACATTGGTATGAAAAATATTTTTTGTAAACATGCAAGTGAGACCAGTTTTAACGAACAAAGCTCTAAAGATATATTTTAAAATAATTTTATTATTTTTATAATCATTTAAGGTTAGTTTAGAGCAGCGGCAGCTCAGTCGGTAAAGGAATGATCTCGTAACTGAGAGATTGCGGGTTCGGAACCCGAGCCAACCTAAGATCCACCGTGTTTGTTAAAGGTGACTGGGGCACGTCAAATCGGTTCGTGGTCACAATGTCTTCCATGTTCTCACTCAATACCGCTGGGGATGGCAGGCCAAGCCTATCTTCTCCTTGGTCCCTGCTTGAAACTGATCAGGACCCACTGGAGCAAAGTCGTTCTTTCACCTTAACGGTGCTTGTTGAAACGGAAGGCGCACCCCTTTGCCTTAATACGAGTAGTCAGCCGGCTCTATCTTGCTTGGTTTGACCAAGTGGCATCAAAAACAACAACAACAGGTTAGTTTATTTACGAGATGTATACCAGATTTCTACAAAAAACATTTCAGACATTTTAGTGTGAAATAAAAAAAGTTCTGGAAAATCAAATTAGTAACAAAACATGGAGTTCTTATTATGTTTAATAGTCTTAATACAGATAATACACCTTTCAGGAACTCCAAGTGAGACCGACTCCTTCCAAGCGTGTCCAATATTTTTCTGTCCCAAGCTGGTTCTCTAGCAGGGAATTTGCCGGAATTCTAAACATTTGCGCTCCGTCTGCTTCTCCCGCAACAATGCGAGGTAGGAATTCCACTCGTCAAGGCGGTGACATGCCTAATCCGTTTGGGTAACACGACGGTCAAGTCGGATTCACCGCAGAGATTTATTGGGCAGAACGGTAGTGAGACGTTTCTCAGTGAAGCAACATTGCAAATGGGGGAATAATTGAGGAATCAGTGGACGTCTTTTTTCTCACGCAGGGATTAACGCTGGGACGTGAAGTAACGACTGAGAGAGAGTGACTGACTTAACGGATTTTTCAGCAATTGTTCATTTTTCCAGCACGATTCACAGAGGAAAGATAAGTTTATTGACTCCAAAACCATGTGTGCCCGTAGGACCGGCTGATTTTTTTATTGTTCGAGTCGAACATCGCTGTTACATAAGAATACAAGAAAAGCTTTACAAAGCTACACGTCTTTATTAGGTCACATTGCAGGAAATTCGTGAGTTTCCGGAGGATATCTCTATTAGAAGAGAATTGTAAAAACAGAATATGTGATGTGATTTTTTAAATTTTCATTGGTAGAGAAAGTTGCACGTTCTTTAAAATATTTAAAACTAACAGTTTTATAATTATTACACAATATTCTTATAAAAGAATAATTTTATAGCGATGTACAATTTTTTTCTAAAAGCGTTGCGACATTTCGAGACTTTTAAGGTTCAACATACATTTAAAAAAAATGAGCCGCGGTAGCTCGGTCGGTAAAGACAGTGAACTCGTAACTGAAAGGTTGCGGGTTCGGGGCTGGAGCCGCCCTAGCATCCAGCGTGTTTGTTAAAGGGGACTCCGGCACGTAAAATAGGTTTGCGGTCACAAAGTCCTCTAAATTTTCAATCGATACCTCTCAGGGTGACAGGCCAAGCATGGGGGTTTTTTGTTTGGTCCCTGCTTCTAAAATTACGAGGACCCAGTGGGGGTAATGTTACTCGCGTCCGTATCATATCTTAAACTACACGGGCTCATCAGGTGTTGCTAAATGGTTAAAAGCTTCGCAGCCTTGTATAGTAATTAGGAAGAAAAAACCACATTAAAAAATAGTAAAAATCACTTTGAATCAATACAGATACTTTTCAAAATGCATAAGATTAAGTGTGGTTACGGGTATTAAATATCTAAATGAAAAAATATAAACGTTTAATATATAAAGACAAACATATAAACTGTTCATCAAACCGAAAATTGAAGACATAAAATAAGAATCATCTTCAAAATCTGTTGAGAATAAACTTTTTTTTCTGCTATTGATCAATCTAGAAAAAGCCAAAAAGTTTTAAAGATGAAATAATAACTGTTGTCCTGTTACTTGCTATTGGAAATCTAAAAACAAATATGCGCGAACTACAAAATTTATAAGAATTTTTCGACGTTCAAAATTACAATACATGCAGTATATAATTTTCTACACAATTTCAAGATGTTTCACTCGAGATGAACTTTGACAGACTATTTTTGAATAAATGCATGGTCATTATGAAATAAAAATTAATCCTCTTTTCCATGATACCTTTTGGAATTTTCGAGTAAATCTAAGGTTACAGTTAAGTAATAGAAAATATATAATAGTTAACACTCATGATGTAATACTAGTCTCAAGACTCCAGTTGGTGTTACATAGACACCTGCTTTTTTTTTTTTTTTTTTTTTTTTTTTTTTTTTTTTTTAAACGGCGCTAAGGAATGAAGACGGACACATCGAGAGAAGGTAGACAAACCCTGCTCCAGCGAGGCGAAAGCCTGACCAAGAGGGGGGTGGGGGTCCACTCCGGCCCTCGCGAACAGCAGAGGAAGAGATGCCCACTCGGAACGAGGGAGAAGGGACATTCATGGAGGTCTGAGACCGAGAGAGGAGATTTCCGCTCGGCACTATTTGGTTATTCTCGGGGTTTTCCAGCCATGTTTTGTGGTTACCTATGTTCAATGTACATATGTTAAAAAAAATTTGTAGATAATAAATATATAGTCTAGGATTTCGTCGCTGCAATAATTAATTGCCGTCAAGATAAGCTATCCGCGAACCCACGATACCTGCTCCAGTAACAATAGTCGAGCAGGTATAGAAACGAGACGTGCGGTCATCGGGAAAGACAGCCGCAGACACACTTTATATAACAATGCACTTATAAATAAATAAAATATATGAATGGAAGAAAATAACCACGATTCTATAATTTTATAATTATTTATTTAATTTTTAATTTTATAATTGTATAATTTTATAATATTCTATGTAAAAACACGAATGTTTAGATTATTTTGTGTTACACAAATAATAAGCGAATAAATCTGAGCGAGTAAAATATTCTGTCAAATAGCTTTCTTTGAGTATTAAAATTCCTGACTACAGCTGTCCATTGATGAGGGTTAAAAAAAAAATGAACTCCCTCCCTGTCAGCATTTGATTAGTGCGCTCATCAAAGTGATGGATTGTCATACATCACCATTGATATTCAGTTAGCGAGACGATCTGTCATGCATCAGCGTGAACACCTGATAAGAAGGCTCCTGATGAATGAGTACCATCTGTAATGAGGAACAATGCCTGCGCATTCATTATCGAGGGGCGGGCAACATTCCACTGTGCAAAATTAAGGTTGTATCGAAGTGTCTGGCTCATATACAATGATAAATTCCTCGTACGGGTATATTTTGTACCTATCTGATGATCAGAACTGGAAATTAACATGAACTTTTAACTAAGACAAGTTAAGGGGACATATGGCACCTTTTCGAATCAGAAGTCTTAATTTCAACAGCTTATGTCCGGTTCAGTATATAATAAAAAGTTCTGCTGTATTTAGAATAAAACTTTTCGTAGTTCATTTAACGAGGTTTTAACTTTATAATAGATATTTAGTTTTGTTATATGAACCAATAAATAATTGTAAAAACATAAAACATATACACCAAGTGTTAAAAAGTGAAATTCACTTAAACCCAAATTTTATATTTTGAGAACCTCAGTTATATAATTTCACACGACACATTTTATTTTACAGCATGATAAACGCTAATTGTTTAAAATTTTAATTTATTAACAATTTTGAGTTTTTTTAATTTTAAAATGTCAGCTACTATTAAAATTTTAGGTCAACAGATTAAACTCTATATGTTACATTAATTTGACATAAACATTTAGTTTTTAATATACATATTTAAAAAGTTACCTTGCCTGAGAGTGAATTTTTCCTTTCCTTTTTCATTTGGTGCGCTTTTTTACGTTATTAGAAAATGCTCTACTTAAAATGACAAAACTAAAAAAATATTTTTACAACTAGAACTTTATTAAAAAACAACTTGTAAACATTTATTCTAAAACAAGTAGGCCATCCCATTGAATGAAGAATAGAAAAAGGGGTGTTATAAGGCAGATTTTAAGTTTCGAAAGGTACAACGTCTCTTTAAATTAAATTTTGTCTTGAAGTATAAGACACGCTTTCATGATCTTTGAAAGAGCCACACACACATGCACACATTTATAAATAGATACTTGATTAATCCAAGACCTGGTCTCGATTAATCAATACTTAATTAAAGTCAATTGTGTAATTAGTGCCACATAATTCTATTGTAATTCCTCCCTATTTAGCCATTACCATTTTTTAGACTTAGCTATTAACGAACCACATACAAAAATTGAACTATAATTTTTATAAGTGGTGTTATTTTCTTATAGTGAGTATATTCAATAATCATGTTCTAATTAACAGTTATACCTTACTTACACTCTAAATGGAAATTTCGATTTAGACTTTACACGTTAATTAAATATCGAAAGTTTAGAAATAGGATAGTTCTTCCTTTAAAATAATACATTTAGAACCATTGTATGTTCTTAAAAATTCCACCCATGCAAAGGAGAAAATGCATTTTAATATCTAGCAAAAATTCCATCTTACCATTGTCGATTAATTACCATAAATATAATAATGACTCACTAATTAGGTATAACCAGTACAGTGGAGATGCAACTGAATAATGCATGAAAATAATTTGAATGATAATAATTTGCATTTAAATATTAATTTAACGATATCATGTTTCCAGCACCAATTTAGAACTCAATAATAGTTCTTTTTTTGAAAGGATAACAACATAATTTTGTCCCGTTTGGGTTATCGCGTTAGAATCAGGCTATACAAATAATCAAATTTTATATTTAAATTAAAACTTATTTCTTTAATTTTATCATATTTCTTTAATTCTATCATATTTGAAGTCTATAAATTTTGTCGTTTTGGTTCTGTTTGATGGGTCTAATTAATAATTATATTCTGTTTAACTAAACTAATTGTTCTGAATACCTCGGATAAAAGCGTAATATGGAAGTTAGTTAAATTGTTTTCTCACATTTACCGGAGATAATGTAATATCAGATATTTAGAATTTTCCATATATATATATATATATATATATATACACACGTAATAATAAAATTCTATTAAAATAAAATCCTAATTTAAGTTTATAATCGCTGCCCAGTTCATTTATTTTTTCCCGCGCATTGTGACGTACTATTGTGACGTATTCTAGAAGAATAAACTAGAAGTAATTAAAGTTGGTTACCGGAATGACATCATTCCTGGAGCCACTCCCCTTCCAAAACTTAATAAAAGGCCTAGCACACAGATTTCGAGGCTTTTCCTTTGAGAACGCGATGTAATATATCATCAAATATTTTCTGTGTTTGTATTCTTTTCCCTATGACGATTTGTGTCTTATCTGGTGTTCTAGACAAAAGATGTTTTTCTAAGTGTGCATCATTCAACTCGGTTGCCTTATACTACAGTATTTTTAATTTATGTGGAAGTTATATTGTTTCACCAGTCGGTAGGATTCTTTGTGTGGTAGTTCTCTCTGTCTATTGCATAATTAACTTCAGATAATTTTTTGACAATTTCATAGGGTCCAGAAAAGGGTGACGTTAATTTTCGCGTATTAGGAAATTCAAATTCATCAAATAATACTATAATCACCAGTTCGAAAATTTAGTGTCATATATATATATATATATATATATATATATATATATATATATATATATATATATATATATATATATATATATATATATATATATATATATATATGTGTGTGTGTGTGTGTGTGTGTGTGTGTGTGTGTGTGTGTGTGTGTGTGTGTGTGTGTCCCCTTTCATATTAAAAAAATATAGCAACTCACATATATTTTTCAGAATTCAGTGTTTGAAAAAGTAATGTATTTATAGCATCCAGTAAAAGTGTCATCTAATCATAGTCGATTAATTATACGATAATAATTCGTTACCACTCGAACCGTGTGAGTTTAGGTCTACCTAAAAATGCTGGCGGCGTCAAACTAACCCCGTTTAATAAGAACCCGTGTTGTTATTCAAAAAGTACATTGCATTTAGACGTAAAGACATTCATTTTTAGACATTCAATTATCAGAATAATTGATACAAAATAAGATATCACAATGTCGAAAAGCACATATAGTTAGAAAATTATATATAGACTATTGAGCTTCTTACCAGTCATAGTTTCCTACACACTTCGGACAACTATATATTTATTTGTATTTATATCGGCATTTTATAGTTCGAACAAATATCTACCGTTTTGTTTCCATACTCGGAAGCTTAGTCACCAAACGATGGCCGATTGGTTAGGGTGCTGATCTTCGTTACCGGAGTTCGTGGGGTCGAATCCCGCATTGGCATGGATGTTCGTAGCCGTTTGGAATCGGCTTTAACCTGTAGGTCCCGGTCTCATTAGCCCCCGTGTTGCAAAAAGTAGACCATAGCATTCCAAACCAAACTAAGCTAAATTGGAAGCTTAGTCACGAACAATTTTTGGCATGGGCGTGGATTCTTCAATATTCCATTTTCATAGATTTTTATGGGTATAAAATGAGGAAAAGTCGGAAAATTTATTTCAATTTTCGTTAGTAACTTTTTAAGAAAATGACACAAATTAGTTTTTGGTTCAAAATAACCTATCCCGCGTTTCTAGTGTTAATTAGGTCTGACCAATTAAACGAGATGGCGTTTCACACATCGCTTAGATATTAATAGGTATACAAATGTTGATTTAGAGAAATATCTAAGACTAGCATATAGCCCTTCATATGACGGGATCAGTAAAATTTTTAATTTTCCAGAATTGTAAAGTACCCTATGAGGCAGGTAAAAAAAATGGTTTGTTTTTTGAATGAGAATTATCTGGTACATGCTCAATAATTTGTTTATCCTCATACTCCTCTAAAGTTTTCCGATACTGTGAATGCAGCTTAGAATCACGTTCAATTCATTTAGAAAGATAATTCAAAGTTTTCTTAGCTACGTCGAAATGATCGTTCTCCCCCATTATTTTTTGTCATTGTAATTCATGGAAGTAAGGAACGAAACTATCATTTCTGCTACACCCTGGAGGTAGATATAATTTGTTGTTAATAACGGTGATAAAATTTCAAGAAAAATAATCAATGATTAAATTTAAAATTATTACATATGTACCTAATCTATTATTTAAGCCAAATATAAAAGAAAATTACTGGCGTAATATCTAAGTTCAGTGATAAAACGTATGAAAATAATACAGACGATATTAAAATAATTTAAAATAGGAAATGATTAAATGAGATGGTTAAAGTAATGACGTAATAATGCTAGAAAACAAATGTTATTTAGAATAAATAGGTAATATTTATTATGTGATAAATTGATAATTTTAATCACCTGCTCTTAACCGGGGAAAATAGGGCTTGAAATAATGGCATTAATTGCTAAAAAATAGGGAAGGGGTGGGTTTCAAACATTGCTCACCCTAACTCATCGAGGAAGAATCCAATATGGATGCCTCTATCCATTGAAGGTACAACTGCATTATAAATTCGAAGACAGACGGATAGATAACTTAGGCTATTATTCTATAGGGGATTATTCTAAGCCAGTCATTACTTTTCTATTTCTATAGAGATTATCAACGTAATCTTTCCTTTTCTGATCAGGACGATCAGTGGGTGGGATACTGATCGCCCTTAATGATCTTCTTAATGTTCTTAGTTCGAATCCAACAACTGGGATGGATGATATACAGCCATTCGGAATCAGCAGTAGGTCTCGGTACCTCTCGTAACAGAAATGTAGGTCTACATTTAAACCACGCCAAATATGTTGTAGCTAATTCCACTCGGCCGAGCCAATCACGTGGGTCAGAGGCTACTGGAATGAAGGTGAAAGGCTTTCAAAATGAAGAGCCTCGCTAGGGTGGAAGAACGACTTTGCTCAAGTGAGTCCTCGCGATATAGAAAAGTAAGGACCAAGCAGACGACTTTCAGGATTGGACTGTTACTTCTAGAGGTATCGTTCAGGGCACTGCGACCACGAACCTATTTTACGTGTTCCGTCCGCCATTAATGAACACGCCAGATCTCGCAACCCTCCAGTCACGAGATCGTTTCCTTGGCCGGCTGAGCTACTGCGGTTCAAGTCAAATCTGTTCTGACTATCAGTGACGATTTTTAAGTAATCCAAATTACGTTTCCACCAAAATAATTTTTTTTTCCGTAAAACAGTGATTTACCGTGATGACTAACTTTAAGTATTAAGAATAAAAAAAAAAAAAATATGGAGCGTTCTGCCATGGAAATGATAGAAATATGAAAAAAAAATATTATTTCCAGGATGATGACGTTATTGTAGTATTTGTTATGCGGAGAGTGACGTCAAAATCAACAACAAAAGGGAAAAGGAAAAGAGAATACCTGAAAACGGGAGAGTGAAAAGCGGATTAGAGGATTTTAATCTCCTCTGTGCATCCCGGATGACCGCTTCTGTCTTTTCACTGTCATTCTTTATGTTTTCAGCAGGGTCACGGATGATGATACAGGTATTTAAAGAGTGATAGAAACTCAGTATAACATAATACATTGGATATTTTTTTCGTTAATAGTGGAATTTACTATTATTTTACTGGAAAAAATATAAATTTATTATACAGTTAAATACTAATCTTTACTTAACTTTACATAAATATACAGTAAACTCTCCATATCTCTACTTTCTCATTTATCTGGGATTTCTGCTATTCTGCTAGTTTTTTCGGAGCCTCACATTTACGTTAATCTAATTCGATAGAATTTTTTTCTCGTTATCTCTAAATGTACTCTACATACGTCCAGCCTGTGTGAAAAATAACATAGTCTTCATTTGACCTTTAAATTTCCAAGATGCATTTAATTAAAGGTATTGGAAAAAATCATGATGTGTCTAAAGTTAAAAAAATGTATTTAATTAAGGATATCGGAAAAAATCATATGTCTAAAGTTCCAAGAATTTAATTAAGGTAATTGGAAAAAATTATGATATGTCTAAAGTATGGAACCTGAATTATTATTTAGGTTATGTAGAGCTGATGCATAAATATTTTCTTTTATGAAGCAAATATTAAGAAAATGCTTTCCCCAAAATCCCATCGATTTAGAGAAGTATATTTTTATAAAGAATTTTCACATTAATTGTAAATTAAAAAATTTATAAACTTTTGTCAGTACTATTTAGCAATTATTTATTTCCTATAAAAGTAATTCAATGATTTTAGCACATTAAAATTATATTTTTGTAATACTTTGTTGTATATTGTGTGTATTGTTTGTTAATATTATGTGTATTATTTTATACTATGCCCTCTATATATTTACCAGGAAAATACGAATTCTCAACAGATATTCTGAATTGTACTCGGGAGTACAAAATGACTAA
>CM063498.1:1566004-1591004 GCA_032207245.1 Pardosa pseudoannulata | reverse complement strand
TTGGATATTATGCAAATTAATCTATTTTAAATTAGTAGTATAAAAAACCTTCCATTAAATTTACATCATTAATCATTACATAGCACTCACTAATGAGTTGGAGATGAAATTTTATTGTATAACCCTTAAATATATCCTTTTAAAAATTATTCGTTAAACCATTTACAAAATTAGCAGGGTAAAATCTCTTGTAAAGGTGATTTATGTACTATTTACTTAGACATGAATTCCGCAAAGCTGACATCATGAATACGAAGTAACACTTCTGTCTAAAAAATTAATTAAGAAAGGTTGTAAAGAATTTTTGAAAATCTTTATAAATTTTTAAAATTATAATCTATAAAGTAATTAAAGAGATCATAAGTTTTGGTTGGACGGATTGCGGTAAGCTTTAAGCAATTAGACATCATAACTTCTTTCGACAAGAAATTTTAAAAGAACTGTATTCCTTTTTTTTCAGATTCTCTGCCGGTTACCTGCATCTTTTCCACTAATGAGAGAAAGATGTAAACTGGAATTTGGAATTAAAATGTTTTAAACTTCTTGTTTCTGTTTGAAAACAATAATATAAGGGAGACAAGGTACCCAAATAGGACCAAAAATAAGGGGTATTCTTTTATTGATAGGCATTGTTCTAGCCTTTCAATACATGCACGCAAAATTTGAAATCTGTATCTTCAATTTTCAAATATTGTTTACATATAAGATTTCATTAAGTTTTTGTAACAACACTTCAAATGAGCCTTTCTCTATGTTTTATCTTAAAATTATATACATTGAAAATGTTAAGGTTTTATTTTAAGATATAAAGAATTTTTATACAGGTTTTCTGTAACGTACAGTATAAAACTGTAGATGGAATTACTAATATAGTACTTATTACTTATTTATAAGTATAACTTACAGTATAAAACTGTGGATGCAATTACTAATACGGTTCTTATTACTTATATATATACACACAATTATATAAAAGAAATTTTCAAATTTTAGAGTTTTTACTATAAATGTCAGAAAAAGTTTGTAAGAAATATAAATTTAGAGATATCTAAAAATTGAGCCTTATACTTGTGAAGAAATGTTTTTTACATATCTAAAAATATTGGAGCAAAAAATATCAATCTGTTAAAAAACTTAAAAAAATTTAGATAACTTTAAAAAAGCTCTAAAATTTTAATTGTGATTAAATGAACTGTGCAAAGAAACATTCTGAAGCCTTATTGAATTCGATTGTAAAATGTGAAACAATCCCATTGTTTTTCAATAAGAAGAATATCATGTGCCCCCAATCCTTCTGTAAGACAAGTGCGTCAGAAATCCAATAATTCGAGTCATATAGAGCAAGAACGATACACAATATAATTAAGTAAAGGAAATTAAGTGTCCCAGTCAGTATCAATGTTTGCGCAAATGTAAAGATGTTATCGTCCTTAATGGTTCGTCTTTTCTCGACCACTTCATACCTATCACGCATTAAAAGAGAATTAAAAGAAAAGAGAGAAAGGCTTCAAGGCCCGTTTCCGCCGGTACTGCAAACGACACATGCACACACACGAGACAAAAATCGCGTACAAACTCTCCAATCATGAGCAATTTTGCGTCGTTCAGATTCCATCGAAACAAGAACACGCGAATGGAAAGTAGGTATCGGGTCCAAGAGAAATAAATAATGAAAAAAACAGAGAATAAAAAAAGGAGGAGAAGATTCCGAGAATATGTCATTTATTTCATTCCATTAAGGGGCACGAAAATATAAATCACGAAACGATGCTGCGGAGGTTCGAGATGGCAGATAGTCACGCTTATCATCTCTCTCTCCGTGCGTGCGTTTGTTCCACTTACGGGGCTTGGCTCGAAGAACATCCAAACGATTATGCGAACGTTTTTCATCACCGAAAAGATGAAAGCCCCGAGCGAAAAGGAACCATCTGCAACCGTATCTTCTCAGTCAGGGAAATAGGACTGCGGACACAGTGGAAAAAGGATGAAAGACCAATTACGCTTGACATCAAAAGCACGGGGAAGGACAGACGTTCAAGAAAAACAATTCACAGGTACTTGTTTACACTGCAGTGATTGTTTGATAATGAATATGGACAAATTGCTTGGAAATAGATAAGGACTTTATGGATATTTTTTCACTTTTTCTCCTTTTAATAGTTCTATTAATATCTCGGAACGGGCTGCTTATCCTGACGGGTGTAAGGCGTGCAAGATGCCATGCTGGAGTTTCTTTCGATTTTGATCAGGAGCAAAAATGATCCTCATGATGCAGATTTTTGCTTTTGATTATGACCTTCTCTGTTACCTTCTAACATCTTCAGCAAGAGGACTTCTATACCCCCCCCCCATTTAATCTGCCCGTTCTCTGGGTATACAAGGAAATGCTTCTTTGCTTGCAAGATGCCTGCCAGGCATGAATTCCGAATCCTGATATGCTGGACTAGAGCGTAGACCATGATCATATTCATGAGCATTCGATATATCGATACATCGATATATCGATGATATTCGATCATATCGATGAGCGTATCGGGTCCAATAATTTAAGTATTTACAGAATTTTTTTATTCAAAAATTATTTCATTACTATTACTTGAAGGATAGAGACCATTAAAATTCTCACCTTTGGATTAAGTTTGGTTGAACACAAGCAATCTTTCAAGAGGAATATATTTTGTCTAGAGTCAAAACTGTTTTAAGAGTCAATGAATAACATAATTATATTTTTTTCATTCGTATGATACAGTGTAACCACACTTATGTCTCCGAATTACTGTAATTAAGGTAGAGTGGGCAATGAAGACGACTGACATTGATGTAGTACTTCAACTGAATCGTAGTTTCGCCCGTAAAACTAACAGCAATGTTTAGCATCAGGTTTGAAACTGATACATTGTATTAACCCACGGTAGTATCCACCTCTGTTTTAATAACAAGCATCCATTCGAAGGCTTCTGCTATTCAGGACGCTTCCCTGACACGACTGTTGACTATATTCGAAAGTGAAGACGCACGCGATTTTCAGTCACAAAGAAATCGGGAATGAATTGGGCGATTAGGAAAAAAAAAATAGCAAACGTGCACAGGAAAAGCACGTTGTGAAGGCAGAACGTGCGTGATTACGCCATTAAAGCGTGATGGCAACTCGTGATGTAAAATGAACCGTTTATGGCTCCTTGGATTTTGTCCGTGGAAGGTCAGTACAGATATCTCCGTAAAAGAGAATCTCCGGATGCCTGCGGTAAAATTCAAAATTGTGTTTTCGAAACTTTTCCTTTGTGAATAAAAGGAAAAATTGCATTTATATGAAATGCTATTATAACTAAAAATAATTTCCTAGTCTCGAGCATTTTAAATTATTGTGTTTGTTGGAACACCTTGAGCAACAAAACAGATTTTAAAGAATAAACAAAAATTCTTGAGAACAAGACTGTCATTATGCGATAATGAAATAAAAGACTCCATAGTAAAAAATTAAAATGTAGTTAAGAATAAAATAAATTCCAAACGTAATGAAGTTCTTGTTTTTTTCGAAGAAAAACAAATAAATTAACCACTTGCCTGCGGAATATATTTGAGAAAAACGTGCCAAAAAATTTTAAAAAAATTCTCTTTAATTTTGTTTGTTATTATCATCAAACATAGATTGTTTTTTTTTAAAAAAAATGAAAAATTTACTATACTTTATAATACAAAAACGAAATAACTATATTTTCACATATATGGGAATTGATAATGGATTACAGCTATGTTTGCTCGAATTGTGGCAAAATAAATCCAATGACATAATTTTCTAGGTGAATATAATAAACTAATACAACGATATTATTATGCATATCAATTGTCATTATTTCCATGTCCCTCGGATTCAACTGAATGTGACAAATCCTTTACAGTTTTCGAAAAATGGCACGAAACTGTCAAACTTTTCTAGGGAAAATATCACCATTTACTGGGAAAAAAGATAAATTACATATTAAGCATTGAATGAACTGAATTCAAGTTTCACGGAAATGAAACACCATTTTTCTCTTGCCCGAACTCAAGTCGGGCATTCCAAAATCAGCGCATTTACATTGCCCGATGTGTGTTCGAGCGTCACAGGCAAGAGGTTAAATATTATCTATAAACGTCATCTATGATTTCAAAAATAGCTAGATGAATGTATGCCACATTTTTAACATTTTCAACCAAAAAGATTATAAGTATTATAGAAAATAGAGTAAATGTTTTAAGATTATTCGAGGTTCAGATTTCAACTTTTATTCTTTTTTGTAATTTATTCCCAGAGGATTTATATACGGTCTCATTACATTATAAAAATAAATTATTTCGTATAATACTAATGCCTGTGAAAAAAATAACTTTTTTCTTCGTCTAAGTATGAGAAGAATCCAACTTTGAGAATCATTCGAGATAAATAATGAGAGTGACCTAGTGTGTGAAGCAAATAAAATGAACCTATTCTGAATGTAAACAGTTCATTTACAAGTGACCTCCAATAACTTCAAAGGGGAGGGGTTGTGCCGCACAAAATGACACCCTTGGGATATAGGTAATAGTAATGGATATTTATCATTCTGTGAAATCAATAAAAAATCAAATCGTATATCAATGACCGCGAAAGGGATTTCAGATTAAAAGTTGAATTTCTTTTATTTGTCAACGTTAAAAATTGGCAGTTTTACTGCAGCAGTTGACAAGCACAAGATCGATCCCTTGAAATGTCTTTTTCCTGTGTGATATGCAGAAGCCTGGCTTCATGCCTGAGCTGCTATGCAAAGAATGCCATTAACTTCTTTCCTGCATGCTTGTTCTACTCTTAATTACATCGTTCTCATTCTTGATTCTTAATTGCCTCTCTATAAGGTTTTGTGTACACAAAAGAGAGCCTTACAATAACTCAAACCTGTTGTTACCAGGCTTCTTGATTCATTACAGAGAAACGAAACGAGTGTCAA
This sequence comes from Pardosa pseudoannulata, assembly GCA_032207245.1. Taxonomy (NCBI): domain Eukaryota; kingdom Metazoa; phylum Arthropoda; class Arachnida; order Araneae; family Lycosidae; genus Pardosa; species Pardosa pseudoannulata. The sequence goes on along the minus strand of CM063498.1, from coordinate 1,586,040 downwards.
TACTAGACTAGCTCTCTCTGCTTTTCGTTTTCAGCATCAGTGGAGTAATTCAGGAGTATAATTAAAGGGCAGTTATGTATGCATAATATGCGAAGAGGAAGAAACGTGCATGAATTGAATTCCTTTCAAATTGCATTATCTCTAGTAGACGTCACTTTAAAAGGAATTTTTCTTATAAAAAGGAGTTTCATACTACTTTACCTTTCTTTATATATAAACATCTTCCTGTTGTGTAGGTCTCAATAAAGTAATTAAACACGCGAAATTAAATGCTCCACCTACGTTGGATGTTATAGAGAAGGTGGACATTAAAAAGAATTTTTCTAAATTATGAGTTATGAGACTTTACAGATGTACATTAAAAGAAATTAATCACATTAAAAATTTTAAAATAGAAATGTTTACTTAATTTTTTAGAAATTTTTTATTAAATTGTGGATAGGTTCTTGCGTTAAACGATGTCCGAATGGATAGGGCGTTGCTCTTCGGTACTGCAGTTTGCGGGTTTAAATCCCACTCCTGGTATAAATGTTCGTAGCCATTCGGCATCGGCTTTAAGTAATAGGTCCTCGTGTAGCGAAAACAGTAGATCGTAGAGATCCAAATACATCAACTAATACCTTCTTTTGGTTTAGTTTTTTATAAATTGCTAGATATGATACACCATGGATAAATTTCAAACGTATATGACAATTAGAATACATATAAATATTAAAAATATCTTTTTACAGTCTCAGTTTTAGTTCAAGGAGGTAGAACTTTTAAATTTTTTAACTCCACTGTTGCCTCAAGGATTACTTTCTTGATAAAGACAGAAAATGGGGCTTTCACAAAACTTAACCCTACTTAATGATGTTATGAATCATAAAAATTATAACCTACAACCAATAAAAATTCAAAATTATACTTCAAATTTTAAATCTTTACTTTATTAGAGTTTTAGGAATTTAGAGTAAGTACCTACACCTAGTAAACATTTCTTTTAAAATTGTCCATCAATGTTTTAGGAGCGGAAACTAAACAGACGTACATATTGCTGATTTTGATGGTTATTATACGAGCATAAAAAGAGGTGTTTTTATAAAAACTTGTAATTTTCAATCGACATCTTTGGTTGTATAGAAGTAAACATGCCTTTTTTGTGTTGTTGATGAGATTGTCAAATAAATGACGTAAGGGTTGAACTGTAGGATACCCCCACATTTTCAGATTAATAACCTGTCATTTTGTTTTCAAAACTAATCACCTCGCCCTTTTTTAATGCAGCCATAAATAAATCTCTTAAGACATTCAACGGCTTTTAATAAAAAAAAAATGGCCTTGAGTATCACAATTCTGCTGAAGTGTGTTGCGTGAAAACCGTTAAATATATTTTATGAGTATGTTTACGTTAAGAGAGTTCCAAGACATAACTGAATAAGGCATTCAAAAGGTACGCATTAATAATATATAAGTGTTTCAGAGAGACCAATCACAGTTATTTTATTGGATGGAATCGGAAATTTTTGCTTCGTTTAGCTAAGACGATAACAGGCGCGTATTTACATTAAAAACTCATGTCATCCATCGAAATATTTTATTTAATAGGATCATTCTGAACAAATAATTTTCTTAATAATCTAGACTATCATTTTAAGCATAAAAATTCACAAAATTGTATTTCCTCCTTGATTTTCATATACTTTGTGAGCGAGACAGTTGATATACCGTGACTGTTTTGACAGATTGTTTTGACTGTTTGACAGAAAAGCCATTGAAATGACGTAACTCAGATCTCCTGTTCTCTATATAATATTAGGCTAAGTTATCTGTCCGTCTGTCCCCAAATTTATGAAGCGGCTGGACCTGGAATGGATAGAGGCATCCATACTCGATTCTTGATGAGTTAAGGTTAGAAAAATTCAAAGCAAGTCAAGTTTATCTTCTCCTAAACGATCAATCCGATTCTGAAATAAATTGGTATAAATATGCTTCATATCACAGCAAAAAATACCGTCTCCTTTAAAACGTTCGAAATCCACCCCTTCCCTCTTTTTCGAGAGTTTAATGCCATTATTTCGAGTCTTATTTTCCCCGGTTAAGAGCAGGCGATTAAATTTATCACCTAATAAATAGGTAAAAATAACAGTTTTTTTTCTACCATTATGACGTCATTTCTATAACCATCTCATTTAATCATTTCTTATTTTAAATTTTTTAAATATTGTCTGCATTATTTTCATACGTTTTATCGCTGAACTTACATATTACGTAACTAATTTTCTTTTATATTTGGCTTAAATAATAGATTAGGTCCATATGTGATAATTTTAAATTGAATCATCGATTATTTTTTGTTGCAATGAAAATTTTATCATCGGTATTAACAACAAATTCTTTTCATAAAAGTCTAGGAGTCTATTTCACGGACTCAAAAATATATAGCGTTTAAGTTATATATCTTTGAAAATTAAGAAGTTTTTCCTTTTCTGTGTTTGCTTTTTTATACTTAACCACACATTTTGCCAACGATTCTCTCAATTTTGGACATCATTTCTATATACCTCCAAATAATCACTGTCAATATTAAAACCTCTGCTGTCCATTCTATCGCGTAATATGACAAGATAAATTAAAGTTGGCAACTAACATACATACGTTCAGTAAAGATTAACGAATTATTGAGAGCATACCAGATAATTCTCAGCCAAAAAACAAATCATTTTTTTACCTGCACATAGGATACTTTATAATTCTGGAAAATTAAAAATTTTACTGATCCCCCCATATGACGGGCTATATGCTAGTTGAAGAAATAGTTGAATTGGTAATTTAGTTAGCTACCCAGCTTGGCCTTAACCCTCCGGAGGAGCTAGTTGAATTGGTTAATGAATATCAACAGACATCATACAAGTGCGTTTCTATTCAGATCCGTAGTAGAATAAATTTCACCTTAACTGCTAAGTAATCTGCTTCGATTTTACGTCACAACCCCATTTTTTTTTCTTTTTCTAGCCTTCCTCTTTCATAGTGATTCTGAAAGCATGAAAAGAAAAAAAATCTGCTAATGGCACCTTATTAAATGGCGATTATAGGCAGTGAATGAAAGTCCTGATTCTCTGGCATAAAACGTGAATATTTTTTTTAAATCCCTGTGCTACTACTACTGATTCCTGGCCGCCCGGGGGAACAGAAAAAAATACAAGTCACGCATTGGCTGTGATCACATTATTAAAGGTGCGCAGTTTTGAAATCTTCGGGTCTCTTTAAAGATCAAGCCTCTAAACAGTCTTTTTTTTCAGCACACGAGTTTCAAGCAAATGATTCAGTAAAAAACTAAGTGAACGCTTATGGTTATATTCACTTTCTCAAAGTAATTTTTAGTACCTAATTTATATTTTGTTATTGATAGAAAATAATTTAAATAATTACAAGAAATCGCATCGCCTACAGACTCAACACTAGAACGTCTGGGATTTCGATTAACCTTAAAAACGTCCGGTGTCGTTTCTACACAGCGATATAAAATATATAAAGTAATTGCAATAACTAAATAATTGAAGGATTAATGTTCGGCAGGGTTTAGTTTGAAGACCTTTTAATATTAGTTAATGTAATTATCATCTATTATCCCTTTATAGCATGTAAAAACTGTAACAAAACTAATTACTTAATCTTGAGAGATATTATTTTGCTGAAAAACTGAATAGTTTATTTTAGGAGATTATTTTTTACTTAGAAGTCAAATTTTCATAAAAAATGGCAAATTTCTAAATAAATTTAGTTTTAATAATTTTATTAAATTCAAAATTTAAAACGAATACTCGGAATTATATTAAGGCATATTAGGAGTATTTGGTAAGCATTTTATAAGAATCTATAATAGGTTTAGTCTCTAGAAGCATTTTAAAACGTAAGAAAATTCATAAAAAATAATTTTTAAAGAGATTGGATTTTATAATAAAAAAGTTATTTTTTCAACTCTTCCTTATTTCTACTTAAGGGGAATCATCCTCTTTCGGACCCCATTTTCCTGACGGTACCGCGCCCTTCAGACTGATGCGCCTGTAGCAAATGCCACCTTCGCCACGCCCTAGTTAAGGCCCTGCCTGGTGGAGAACCTCAGGTATAATATCCGTTGTATGGAAATTTTTCGGTATGCGGATATTTCGTTCTAAACCCAAATCTTTCAAGATTACTATATTTCTCCAGTCCACACCAGGAAGTAATAAACAGTAAAAAATCTAAATTATTTCAAGCCAAAATATCTATTTTTATTTTTATTTTCTAAAAATGGACTTTAAAATCTCTGTTTCAACGGGTGAATTGTTACAACTACGTATGGATACCTTTGAACGTCAATACCTTTGAATTGCATTATTATAAATATAATACGTTAATGTTTTTAAAACAGTACATTTTTCAATAAATAAATGGGACTTGACTAAAGAGCTGGTTTCCCCCGCCAACTTGGCAATAATGGTTTAAGTATGGTCTAAAATTTTCTCCTGATCTCGCCGTGTCCAAACAATCTGTATCTGTATTATAATTTATATGATATTTTCATCCAACTCTCCTTGTATAACTCTTTTCTTATACATTAAAAGTGCGCAATGCTTAAAAAAATTAGATATAACAAACCCTTAATGGTTCACTATGGCTGATTTTTAATAATTTGGAGCTGTTTCGTTTGTAAACTGTTAAGGGATTAATTGCCCATAAATATAAAATGTGTATATTTCTATTACGATGGCTCACTGTGCATTAATTAAAGTCACCAGAGAAAGCAAGAAATACAGTGTTTGGTTGGATTGCCTTTGTGTTTAAGTAAATATCACCAATATTTTCGCCAAATTTGCCAAGGGGAACCCAATTCTTAAGTAGTCCCATAAATGGAAGTTCTATGTTTAGAACACTTTTTAATTATTCACTCATTCTATTTAAAAAAAAACAAAATGCTACACACATGGCTACTCTGGACCTTCTTTCTGGAATGAAGAGATAAACAGAGTACACTTCGAGATAGAAAAATTCTATTTAATTTATTGACGCAATTTCAGAACTTCGAGAAAAGCGGGAATTCAAGATAAACGAAACTGGGATATTGAAAGTCAGCTGCACACTATTATTAAAACATAGATGAAAATATTTGAATAAACTTTTCCAAAGTTCAAAAATCTCAGTGGAGGACTTTTCCGTCAAGCATATTAGTAAATAATGAATAACTGAAAGCATTAAATAGTTGGCGTGAGACAATATCTTGCAGTAATTCTATTTTCTTGGCCAGTTTAGAAATCCAAATAAACGTGTGAGATCACATCTTGACATCAAGAGAGCTTGTGAAAACTGGACGCTGTTGTAATAATGTTATCGATACATCATTGCAGCATTACGAGAGTACTCCTTGAGTGGATCATTGAATTGCAATTAAATTAGATATTACATAAGTTGAACTAAGAGGAAAAATGAATTAAAAGAAAGAATAATATTTTTAAAAGTGAAACAATTGTTAGCGATTTTCAACCCTACCTTGATCTATGATTTTTATAATTTATTTATTTTTTTTTTAATTTCAGATCCAGAACTCTCAAAAGAACTTGACTTTTTTTTATAATACACTTGCGGTAAAATAAATACATTTAAATTTAAAATAGTTTTTTTTATTTTTTCATGACTACATTATCTCCGCTAAGATGGAAATTGTAATAACAACACTTAATAGTCTTCATTATTTGAAGAATTGAAGAATTTAATTATAGGGATCCAATTCTGTTATTTCGTTTAAAAAGAGGGGTATAATAATAACAAAAGTTTAAGGCCTTTAAGGTTGCCTTTAATTATTATTACAGTTTCTTCTCAATTTCAACTATTCGATGTGATGAATGCGCGGCTCAAGAAATTTCTAAGAGCAATAGGATACACCAAACATGACTAATGGAATGCTAGAAGTTCGGTTGTGCTGCCTGTAAGCATGTAGAGGCATAATGAGCAAGTCATGATGATGGAACACGTTCTGGTAAAATAATAGAATACCTTTGTTCTACGACTTTGCATTTGCAGGAGAATCAAAAGAAAAGAAAAAAAGAGGGAAAAATACGAATCTACGTAAAAAATAGTTCTGAAGATATCTTAAAAGGAAGCCATTCAATCATTTTTTATACTTCAAAAACAACATGTCTGAATTGCAAAAGGACTCTATACTGTAGGGATTTTGGAAATAATATCATTCAGTAAACAAATATTTCTCCAATTTCGAATGGCAAAATGACTTACAATAACAAGTAAATGATAGGAATTATTTATGTTTTATTCAAAAAGGGGATTAAAAAATACTAGAAATCTAATAGTTGGTGGTTCAAAAAAATCCTCTTTTGGTGTACAAATGTGAAAATGAAAAAGATAAAGTGAAAACACGGTCGTGAAGCTCTGATGAAAAGTATGTGGAATTCTTGGGGTTTTTTTTTTTCCTTCGCGATCTGAGGAAACGTCTTAAATATTTTATTGTGACAGAGAGGTCATTTCCTCCGGCGGTTTGGCTTCGGTCTCACTTGCTTTCGATGTCTCAGGAATAACATACCTAATAAAAAAAAGCTTTTATCCCAAATTGTCAATTTTGACCTACATAATAGCGGCCTTCTATGGAGGACAGTTTTTTCTTTCGCTGGGAAAATTATGTTTTTCGGCAGTAAACCCCAAAATACTTTTAGCCTGGCAGAAGGTCATCGATCGATAGTGGAAGGCGAATCCAGTCTCTAAAATGTGGCTAGGATAACACATAATTATAAATACATATACATATATATATACATATATATAAATACATACATATATATATATATATATATATATATATATATATATATACATATGCATATATATATACATATATATAAATACATATACATATGTACATATATATATAAATACATATACATATATATACATATATATACATATATATATATTATATATATATTATATATATATATATATATATATATATATATATATATATATATATATATATATATACATATATATATACATATATATATACATATATATATACATATATAAATACATATACATATATATACATATATATACATATATATATATTATATATATATTATATATATATATATATATATGTGTGTGTGTGTGTGTGTGTGTGTATACAGTGGAAAATCGATCCATCGTTTTTCCCGGGAACTGAAATGGAAAACGACGTATGCGGGAAATAGGTGTAAAGATTTCGTAAAAATATAGGATTATGAATGAATGTATTATTTACAACAAGAATAGGAAATATTTAAGATTTTAAAAAAACTAACTCATATTTGTAATGATACCTTAAATGAACACTTTCACTTTCGAACGAACGTCTTAAGCATTTACCTATTTGTTCAGCACGCCGTCGTGAGAGACTGGTAGTGAATGTGTTTAATTGGTTTGGTTTGGTTTGGAGCGCTACGGTCTACTGTTTTGCACACGAGGGCTAATGAGACCGGGACCTACTGCTTAAAGTCGATTCCGAACGGCTACGAACATCCATGCCATAGTGGGATTCGAACCCACGAACTCTGGTACCGACGATCAGCGCCCTAACCAATCGGCCAGCGTTCGGCTGTGTTTAATTGATACCCGCTTTGTGAAAGTGAATCGCCTGATTGAAAATAATAACATCTCTATCCCTTCTATCTCTGGAAATACGCTACTGCTGTACGCACATTTGCTCACATACCTAAATAATTTTATATATAATTTTAAAAACGCTTGGAGTGCTGCAGAATATCTGGTATTAATTCTATTTCTTCTTTAATTTCTTCCTCCTGCTTTTTATCTTATTGCATCTTGTCTGCACCTATGCCTCTACTTTTGCTATCTCCCTATCTGGTGAATTATTATCAAATGCAGCATAACCCACTATTATCAATACATCTAGCTAGTCTGATTGTTATTTTACTTTAGCATTCCATTAAAGCGATAACAGTTTCTATCCAAGTCATCATCACCATTTACAACAAATCTTGGTGGTTTAAAACAGAACCTCTGATGTTCCAAAAATCTTTTTTGCAGCTCAAGCAACTTTAAAACATTCCTTTTCAACTCCACCTAGTTATTCCACAAAATCGATACTTTGTTGCGATAAAATCTTGGCAGTGAGCGATAATAGCGGATATAAGTTCCTTTAAACAGCTTTGGTTAAATCTTGCCATAAATAACTAATATAGTTCCCAATAATTTTACAATATCTTTTGTGTTGTTATTATTTATGGTACCACTTGGACAAACAAAGCAAGATTGAGCCATACGCTACTCGTATTAAGGTAGAGGGGTGCGCCTTTCGTTTTAACGAGCAACGTTTGGGAGAAAGAACAACTTTTTGCTCAAGATGGTCCTCGTCATTTTGAAGCAAGGACTAAGCAGAAGACCCATAGGCTTGGCCTGCCACCCCCAGAGGTACTGATTGAGAACTTGGACATTGTGACCACGAACCTATTTTACGTGCCCCAGTCACCTTTAAAGAACACGGCGAAACTTAGGCCGGCTCGTGCTACGAACCCGCAACCTCTCAGTAACATCATTGCCTTTGCCGACTGAGCTACCGCAGCTTATATCTTTTGTATCTAAACATGTGAGGACTGGACTTATTGGACTTAGCCTAAGTAATACATAGTACTGGCTCCATTATAAAGAAAGCAGCGAAGTTCATGGTGGAAGTTTTATTTAAGACGAATGAACATGTTTCTCTGACAAGAGCAGAGCATAGAACGATCACAAAAACACATTTCTAGTACAAAGTTTGACCCACAACGAGAGACGAATTCTTTCCCAAAAGAGAACAGCTTATCAGCGTTATAAAAAGTCAGAAACGAACTTAGATAATCGAAAAAGTGAATTATTTGATTGGGACAGCTGGAAAATGTGGTGGGTGGACAGAAAATTAACACTTATTTCAGAGTTAGATTATTTCCTACACCATAAAGTGAGTAAAAACACCAAGCTAATTTTTCATAACTGTTTTTTATATATAAATTCAGATGCAAATCCTTTAAAACAGAAGAGTAAAAATAAAATGAATTAAAGTTCAAATCATTGAGATCAGATGCGTTTGGAGAGTTGTTACATAAAAGACGAATTCTTATATCTATAAAATAAAGTGAAAAATGCAAGCTCTTGGCCACCTATTGATACATTTTCTCAACACTTTCGTTGTCGCCCGTTAGCGAACAACTACTTACTGTGAGCGATATTTTACAACCAATAAAAGAAAACGAGGCGTATTAAATGCCATCCTTTTCGAAAGCCAGTAATTAATTTCATCTTAAGATTGAGGGACGAAGGTATATCTAAGTCACGATGCTGTTCTAATCTCCCTAAACATACATACAACATAATGGAACAAATTGCTTTAAACAAGTGATAAAACTGTTATTCCGTGTTCTCTGGTAAAAAGTACTGCGGTTGAGCATCATTAAGGAGAAAAAAATAAGAGTTAATAGTATTTGGAAGATATTAAGGCCAAGAGTTCTCGACGTTTGTTCGGAAAAGAGGCATTAAACACACTGCATAGAAAAGAAAGAGGAGAACTGAACGATTTCGACTGCAGTATACGAATAGCAAGTTTATGCTGTGATCTGAATTGCGAATTCTTAAATGGAAGTCTTAAGTGAAATGGAGAATTTCCTACAGTGTCCAAAGCATTTTCAACTGCGTCATTTCACTTTGTTGACAACCTTGGTATATCAAGTGTTAATGTGTCAATTAGTGTCTCTGAAAATGAGTATAACATTTAAAAAAAATGTTTTTAAACACTTCCATCTGAATTAGAAGTATTCTTTTAACTAAATGCAGTTTTAACTAAATCCCAATAAAATGGTAAGAGTTCGTACGAATGATCGATCTACAACAGTCTGAAACAAGATAAAATGTATAAATTCAAAGGCATTCCAGTAATTCTTTTATTTAAGAGTTAGTTATAACTGTTCAGAATATTATACATAATGTCAAGGTTATATCGTCGATCTATTCCAGTTAAATTGCGTTAAGGCTTAAAGTAGCTTCTTAAACTTGTAAGACACGGTGTTTTCCCATTTTACGCAAACCAAATTTAGCTCAATGAATTCATTTTACCGTTGCGATACAGTGCAGTTAATAAACAGAGAGTATAAAAAGAATGAACGATTTTTCTACATCAAACCCGTCTAACCTAAAACACTTTACAAGCCGCGTTGATTTTATTATTATTATTATTAGTAGTAGTAGTAATTCTTAATCCAGAATAATCCTTCTAATTCATGATTTAAAACACAACAATAAAAGAAAATATTTATGGGAAAGAAATCGATGATTCGTGTACTATATTCAACGTTACACAACATAATATAAATATACGTATTACAGCATTCATAACGTCACTCAAATACATCTGCCGTCAGCCTGTATTCTAAATAATCTTTAAAATGTAGCTTTCAATATGTATATATTATATAAATGCGACATGGGAATTTTTCTCTCGCCGCTATTCAGAAAATAGCCCCTATTATTTTAATTACCCGGTCTTACTGAGCAATAAGAAGACCTACTTAACTTTTCAGAGTTTTTTGCAGTTGTGACTCCATTAGAAAGAAGTTAGTCCACCTTGGAACTTTATTTTAGACTAAAAAAATAAATAAATAAAGAACATCTCTACCAGAGAGAGATCAGCATCAAATGATGATGGAAACACACTTCAGATACAAATTTCACCCCACAGCGAGTGTTTTTCCAACCAGACCAGCAACTTAGCGTTATTAACAGCCAGAAAGGAACTTAAACATTGGAAAAGGGAATAATTTATCTTAGGACAGGTAGAAAATGGGGCGAGTGGACGGAAAATGAGCATTTATTAGCTTTGGGATACTGGTAAAAAGAATTCAAGTCAGCAAACATTCCTTTAAATAATATAATATACGGCTGGGAAAAGAGATATGAAAGACTTAGAGCGGAAAAGAAGAATTTTAGAGGATATTTTAAAAGTAATAATATGGATATATTATATACATACAACCACACACACACATATATATATTATTATTATTATTATTATTATTATTATTATTATTATTATTATTAAAGTTAGATTTTTTATTATCATTATACGCAACAATATAGAAGTTCAACATTTATAACTATATACATAAAAAATTATAATAATAAAATTTAATAAAAGCTATTGAATAATGTTATATTTACTCATGTAATGGTAGGAATTAAAAGTATAAAGTGTATGTCTAAAATGTTTAAGAAACTCCTTTAAACCTTAATACATTTAACTGTAATAACCCGACAATATAAACAAGGTATAACTTTCTAAACTGTTATTCAAAAACAACTGAAATGCCCTAATATTTAATAAAGCATTTTATATTAATTTAGACCTTTGTAATTGTAGATAGATCATTCGTATGAACTGAGACTGTACTGGGATTTAGTTAATACATCTCCCACAGGAGGAAGTATTTTAGAAATGCAACCTCGTGTAATGTCATGTCAGTGCAATTTTTTGCACTTATAACTTTCGTGAATTCCGCAGAAGACCGCAAAATTTTTACAGAGCAGGCCGTAGTTTGCTCATCCCTGTTCTAAAAGACGGTTGAAATGCAATACAAAATTCTAAAAATTCATAAATATGGGAAAAATACGTTTTCATGTTCGAACTCCGAATGGCAGGGACTACTAACGTGGGAAGGCCAAAAGAGTCACCTTTTTTCCGTCAAGCCGTCTTTTAGAGGCCCAAGAATAACTGCGTACTTGAGCGGCATAGTAATCGCTTTCGGGTCGAACCACTCATAGCACAGATTGGAGCCATTCGTGTCAGTACTTTACTCTGGACGTAACGGAAGGTGTCGATAAAACGTCCTGAATAATCCACCAAAAAGTCAAAGTAGAGAAAAAATTCCCTTTTTATACCTTGTCTATTTTACTTATTTTATTTGCCCAAAAGTCATAATATTACAGTATATATTACAATAAATTATTACGTTTGCATATATATATATATATATATATATATATATATATATATATATATATATATATATATATATATATGTGCAAACATGGTATCCATTCTTATTATTTTTTTCTGTTTTAGATTTTTTTTTTTCATTTTTAGTGTAATTTTAATTTTGCTTTTAACTATTCTACTTTATAAGTATATATATATATATATATATATATATATATATATATATATATATATATATATATATATATATATATATATATATATATATATATATATATATATATATATATATATATATATATGTATATGTATATAAATGGAATAAGGTATAAAAAACAGAATAGGTAAAATAGATATGGTATAAGAATAGATTTTTTTCTCTACTTTGACTTTCTGGTGGTATATATATATATATATATATATATATATATATATATATATATATATATATATATATATATATACATATACATATATATATACATATATATATACATATATATACATATATATATACATATATATATATACGTATATATATATATATATATATATATATATATATATATATATATATATATATATATATATATATATATATATATATATATATATATATATATATATATATATATATATGGGGGCGAATACATGCATTAACTCTACAGTCCTTTTTGCATTCTTGTATAATTCAAAATTGACTAAGTACAAGCATTTGTGTACAGACAGAGAGAGACATACATACACACAGATATATACATATACATACATATATATATACATATTCATATATATATACATATATTAAATATTAATATATTTCTATCGTTCATAAAAATGTCTGTTATAATGTTCTTCTGCATATATAAATAACCATTTTTCCCAGTCAGTTATAATCCTGCAAACAAAATTTAATGTTGATAAAAATAAAAATAATAATAATAATTGAAGATGAATATTTTATATTTCAGATAGGAAAAATGAAGAATACCTATACATCTTCAACGGGAGCGTAAAATATTAGTTTGTCATATGCATACAATGTTGCAGCGTCATTGCCAACATAACTGAAAAAGTAGTACGCGTACCTTTTTTTCGTTCCAAACAACTTCATACGCAGTGAGCAAATTCATCTTTTACAATGTGCAAATTTTAGTTATTATAGAAAACAATAAATAAGCACCAGTTTTTATGAACTTGACCTTCATTTGTCTTTGTCTCAAGCTTGATATAATTCATTTTTAAGATTAGTGATAGGTGTACTTTATTTATTATTTTTATCGCTCGTGAAATGTGTATTTTCAGTAGATTCTTATTTCAGACTGACAGAGCTCCCTCAGTTTTCATCTCATCTCAGATCATCTAAATGTAGGTCTAATGATGAGGGCGCTGATCTTCGGTATCGGAGTTCGTGGATTCGAATCTCACTGCTGGCATGGCTGTTCGTAGCCGTTCCGAATCAACTTTAAGCTGTAGGTATCGGTCTCCTTAGCCATCGTGCTGCAAAAAAGTAGACCGTCGCACTCCAAACCATCTAAATGTACGCTGTTGTACATAATGGAAATCCCAAAAATGCTTTCAACGCATGCGCTACTTTTGTCTTAATATGTTATATTTTCGTCAAAAAGAAGTTGATAAATATAGCATAGTGTAACTGTAGTAAACAGAGCTCTAGTAAAACGATATTTTTTCTGTAATTAAAGTAAGAAGGATGTAAAAGATGTCCTTTCGCTCCTTCGTCAGAGGAACGGGGTAAACTGATTAAGTCACTAAAATTCTGTCGTTATGCATTAAGGCGGGAAATAAAGCATGAAATATTTAGAACATAATACTGTTTTCGAAGAGAACTCGGTACATTACAGTGTTGTCCCTAAACATGATTCTTTTACATTTTTTTTATATTCTAAAGAATGCCGAGTGCATGCATTGAAAACATTCATACCTCGTCAGTGCAAAATTACAACGCGCGAGGACCGAGATGTCTCCCGTTCCAACTGCCAGGGACTGTCCATTAAGAGGAAAAATGCGGAAAGAAATACTATGTTTCACTTCTGGGTCGAACACATCCGAGGCAACGAACTATCACGATTATTAAGGCTGTTTACCATCAGTCCCGAGAAATATCTTTACCGCAAAACTCTGGAAAACACCGATCGTTCCGCAATTCAAACAGGTTGGACAGGAAACCTCTTTGTGTTGGATCGTTCCAAGGCAGTTACGGTGTCCAGGGGCGACTTTCGATGTGCCCCCTAGCAGGCAGGTGCCCCGGAGGCCGGGGTTACAGTGTATACAGGTCGGTGCAATCGCCTTCTGTAAGCGATGGCCTCTTACTGCCTTGAACTTGCTGTTTTCTTTTCTCTACATATTTCAGAGGTATCCACAAGCTAATGCTCAATGAATTCGATTCACAAACTAAAGCTCAATGAATTACTGCTCTCAAACAAGAATTAAACTAAGTACCCATGCCCAAGCACCTTTTTGTATGCAACTGCTGAACATGCATAATATGTAGGTGTACTACAATTGCGTGAGAGCCGAGAAAGGAAATTTGTCTTTATATAGTCTTATTTAATTTATTTTTCGACAACAATTTCTGAATTTATATAACTTTGTAAACGAAATGAGACAGCGTTCTAATGGCAACAAAATCAGAAATTATAAAGTAATTTACACAAACAGCATGTAAAAAGCTGTTAAATATTTTATTTTCTGTTTCCTTGATTTACATTAGATATGGAAAATTACACATGATCACATTTCTTATTTAATTTATTTTTCGACAACAATTTCTGAATTTATATAACTTTGTAAACGAAATGAGACAGCGTTCTAATGGCAACAAAATCAGAAATTATAAAGTAATTTACACAAACAGCATGTAAAAAGCTGTTAAATATTTTATTTTCTGTTTCCTTGATTTACATTAGATATGGAAAATTACACATGATCACATTCTCTTTATATTTATGAATATTAGAATGACTAGCATATAGCCCATCATATGACGGGATCAGTAAAATTTTTAATATTCCAGAACTGTTAAGTACCCAATGAGGCAGGTAATAAAATGGTTTGTTTTTTGGCTGAGAATTATCTGGTTCACTCTCAATAGTTTATTTATCGTCATACTCCTCTAGAGTCTCCCGATCCTGTAATGCAGTTTAGAATCACATATGGAAAATTACACATGATCACATTCTCTTTATATTTATGAATATTAGAATGACTAGCATATAGCCCATCATATGACGGGATCAGTAAAATTTTTAATATTCCAGAACTGTTAAGTACCCAATGAGGCAGGTAATAAAATGGTTTGTTTTTTGGCTGAGAATTATCTGGTTCACTCTCAATAGTTTATTTATCGTCATACTCCTCTAGAGTCTCCCGATCCTGTAATGCAGTTTAGAATCACATGGAATTCATTTAGTCAAACCGTGTGGTTATGTATAACAAACAAACAAACTTCTTAATTTCCAAATATATATAAATTAAAAGTTAGATATTTAGTAGTCCTCGACTTATATGAAAAGAATTTATTGTTAATACCGATGATAAAATTTTCATTACAACAAAAAATAATCGATGATTGAATTTAAAATTATCACTTATATACTTAATCTATTATTTAAGTCAAATATAAAAGAAAATTATTTGCTTAATATGTAAGTTCAGCGATAAAACGTATGAAAATAATGCACGCGATATTTAAATAATTTAAAACAAGAAATGATTATATGAGATGGTTAAAGGAATGACGTCATAATGCTAGAAAAAAAATGTTATTTTTACCTATTTATTACGTGAATAAATTGATAAATTTAATCGCCTGCCCTTAGCCGAGGAATCCATTCCAGGTACAACCGCTTCAAAAATTTGCCGACAGACACCTTAGGCTATTATTATATAGGGGATCAGCGATAAAACGTATGAAAATAATGCACGCGATATTTAAATAATTTAAAACAAGAAATGATTATATGAGATGGTTAAAGGAATGACGTCATAATGCTAGAAAAAAAATGTTATTTTTACCTATTTATTACGTGAATAAATTGATAAATTTAATCGCCTGCCCTTAGCCGAGGAATCCATTCCAGGTACAACCGCTTCAAAAATTTGCCGACAGACACCTTAGGCTATTATTATATAGGGGATCAGCGATAAAACGTATGAAAATAATGCACGCGATATTTAAATAATTTAAAACAAGAAATGATTATATGAGATGGTTAAAGGAATGACGTCATAATGCTAGAAAAAAAAATGTTATTTTTACCTATTTATTACGTGAATAAATTGATAAATTTAATCGCCTGCCCTTAGCCGAGGAATCCATTCCAGGTACAACCGCTTCAAAAATTTGCCGACAGACACCTTAGGCTATTATTATATAGGGGATCAGCGATAAAACGTATGAAAATAATGCACGCGATATTTAAATAATTTAAAACAAGAAATGATTATATGAGATGGTTAAAGGAATGACGTCATAATGCTAGAAAAAAAAATGTTATTTTTACCTATTTATTACGTGAATAAATTGATAAATTTAATCGCCTGCCCTTAGCCGAGGAATCCATTCCAGGTACAACCGCTTCAAAAATTTGCCGACAGACACCTTAGGCTATTATTATATAGGGGATCAGCGATAAAACGTATGAAAATAATGCACGCGATATTTAAATAATTTAAAACAAGAAATGATTATATGAGATGGTTAAAGGAATGACGTCATAATGCTAGAAAAAAAATGTTATTTTTACCTATTTATTACGTGAATAAATTGATAAATTTAATCGCCTGCCCTTAGCCGAGGAATCCATTCCAGGTACAACCGCTTCAAAAATTTGCCGACAGACACCTTAGGCTATTATTATATAGGGGATACTGCATTTATTTGTACAGAGGTGGGTTCCGATACAAAGAAATAATTTTTCTGACAAACTATCTTTTTTTATTTCATTACTATGTAAATTTTTATGTTTCTTCAAAACATAAAAACTTATATTGGAAAGTAAAAATCATAAAAAAAAATGTTTTCCCTTTGATGCTATTAATTAATTATTTTTATTCAAAAGCAAACGTTTAAAAGTAAAGATAAAACTGTAGCATACTTCCAATATCTCTATCAAAATTTCTGGGCCATGTATCGCAAAAGAAAATTTAATATTCCAAACAATTTCCTACTTACAGCCTCTAAAAATATTTAAGAGTTAGAGATAGTATTAAGGAGTATATTAGAGATAGTATTTCTCATTTTTCACCTTATTATATCATTAAACGTTCATAAAGGGGGGAAGGGGTGGATTTCTAACATTTCAAAGACTTGTTTTGAATTTTGCTAACCATAACTCATCAAGAATCCAATATGGATGCCCTTATTTTCCTATCCTTTTTTATTACTATTTGTACTATTTTTATTATCTATTTTTTATTTCATTACATAATAATTTAATATTTAAAGTATTTCATTAATTTTTTCATATTAAATTAATTTCCTTATATATTTTTTATAAATATACAAATTTTAAAATAAAAAATGAAAGATTTTTTAAAATAAAATTTATAAAAAAAATATATTTTTGTTTAAAATTTTTAAATATATTAATAAATTAATATTATTTTTTTCCTTTAAATTAAATTAAAATTATCGTAAAATAATAAAATACAGATAAATAAAAAAAAATTTAAAATATTTTTTACTAAAATAAATGAAATAACATTTTTAAATTTTTATTTAAACATTATTTTTTTAATATTTTTTTATTATTTTTTATTATATTATTATTAAAAAAAAAATATTTTTTTTTTTTATTATAATTTTACAAAAAAAAAAAAATTGAATTTTAAATTGTCTTTGAAGGAAAATTATTTGTTTTTTAAAAAAAAATAATAGATATTCAAAGACACATATTTAAGATAAATCTGAATTTTTCATCCGCTTCTTTTTTTTTTTTTTTCTTACGCCTTTTCTTTGCACAGAAATGTTTATTGTTGGGGCGGGTTATAGCGAAAATCCTTGAGTGTCGTGAAATGGCGTTGGTCTTTGGCCAGATAGTTGTTTTTCCACGAAAACCTCCAAAGATATTTCGCTCATTTGCATGCAGCAAGGAATTCGCGGGGCGGGTGGCTTCGTTTCGGTTCTTTTTTTTTTTTGTTTACCGTGGATGTGCTGCGACACCTGCGTTGGGAGGGGAGGGTGCGTTTTGTCTCTGACAACAACAAGGGTTTAAATCAGATGCTTGAACACCAATGCGAAGTTTGTGTTTTCTTCGAATGAATGCGAAAGGGATGAACGGGAGACTGCCTCTTGTAAGAACGACCTCCAGAGGACCGTTCAAAAGAAACAATAGTTAAAACGGATGCTTAAAATGATATTGCATCTTTCAATTTTGGTAATTAATAGTTTCAGTGTCGTCTCATAGTTTGAAGTAGAAGATGTGGATGTTAAGTGTAGGAATGTGTTAAGAAAAAACAGCTGTCTTCTTGCCCAATAGAACCAAATCGTATAAATGAAATTTTACACTGATACCTTTCATTAATAATTATTTATGCTGCATCTTAAAAAGGTGCTTCATGACATCTGATACAAAAAGTAAAATTTACTCCAGTTATAAAATTGATATACAAAATCACAAGCATAGTTATTGAACAAGATACGGTTATAAGCATATCAATAATTATATAATATATATCAATAACTATATAGTTATTGTATATCGATAAATTCTCCTGTTCTAAACAAAAATAATTTACCCCTCAGTAGTATATTTGAAATGTTAAATTGTGTAGAATTAATAGCTTAACAAAAAAGTTTTTCCTTTATAAATTCTGTCTTACTTTTTAAATTAAACTTTTATTCTTTTTTCCTTTTTAAAATTATATTTTTATTCTTTTTTTTCCTTTTTTAAATTTTATATATAGAGATGAAATAAAGAAATTTTTTGATTTAAATCGCTCTGTACATAAGCAAATAACAATTTTTTATTATGTTTGCCATTATATACTTTTCTATATATTTTTAACATTAAATTTTAGATATTTTACATAATAAAAAAACCACCAACATTAAAAACCTAACTAAAAAGATTTGTCAATATTTGAAATATATATATTGAAAATATTGAATTTGGTAATCTCGTATTTTTATTCTATAAGTATACCATAACATTTTTACAACTGCATGCTATTTGCTTCAGAAATATTTTCCCAATATTTTGACAGATTGAATCGCTCTGAATCACAAAAGCACTCATTCCACTTTTCGTCGTCACAGAGTACGGATGTTCCTGTCCACAAACATATTTTGCGTTGTCTATCCTAAACTTTCAACTCTCTCGATTTTTGTGTTATGAACTCCTCCCTACTATCTCCCTCTTTCCTCTTTAATCCAATGTCACCATTGCCTCATAAGCCAATATGTTGATTATTTCGAACATTTTGACTAAATTTTGATTTTTAAAAAGAATCTGCTAATGTCAAACATTTTCGTCCCTATATCTTGTTGCGGTTGTTTTTTAATTCTTTGTAATGTAATGAGAAATAATTTCCCACCACACAAAAGTTTCCTTGAAAAATCAAGGGGCACTAACTGATTTTTAGCCGATTTTCGCTTCTGAGCTAAATTTTCATTCTCTAGTTTTGGAAAATTGAAACAAACGACACTAGAAGACTGTAATAAATGTCTAGCACGAGGTTATTTCTACTATATATCTTGATTCACCTTGCGGATGACAACACGCTTTATCTCTTAAAACTGGAGAGAAGATATAACCACGCAGGATTGAGTTTACTTTGTTGCCAACATTCTTTATTTTAGAATATAAATAAAGGCCTGTATTCAAATTTGTGCAACTGATTTTTTTTAATGAACAACAACTGAGATTATGTTAAATCCCCTATATAATAATAGCCTCTATATAATAAATTATCTGCCCTTCTGTCCTCAATTTTATGAAGCGGTTGTACATGAAATGGATAGAACATCCATTGGATTCTTGATCAGTTAGGTTTAGCAACGTTCGAAATCCACCCCTTCCCC
>CM063498.1:1533504-1561004 GCA_032207245.1 Pardosa pseudoannulata | reverse complement strand
TTGAAAAAATGTACTTACTTTGTTATCGCAATTTATGGAGAAAATTTAATTTTTGATTAAGTATATTCTAATTGCATAAAGGGACTCAATACCTCCATTTTAGAATAAAGAAAAAAAAAGTTTTGTCCTATTTTTGCTTATTTCTTGATACTTCTAAAAAATTTACCCAAATCGTTTGATATTCGGATAAAAATTTAATATTTTACTGTTAAATTTAACAAATCCCATTTCCCTTCAAACATCACTTTAAATCCCAGTTATTTCAATTTGATGCACATATATAAAATTGCCTTTGAAGAAATAGAAAACAAAATTTGTGGAAAGTAAATTTTAGTTACTTTAAGTAAACTTTTTTTTCTTCGAGAGTTCACTATAAGCGATTTAAAAAAAGCAATAGTTAAATAGGAATTCATTTGAAAAACAGTAAAAAAAATTCACTTTAACTGGAATTTACGATATCCTAGGTTCACTCTTAAGAGATTCGATAGTATTAAATGAAACATATTGAAAAAATTCCTTGTTAAACGTGAGTTATAAACAGGGTTGTAGAGTATAACCACACTGTATCAGAAGTTGTCCAACTAACTTTATGGACTTTTTCTCATAACTATAGATTTCACCATTATCCTTAAGGCTTTAAAAAAATCTAACGAATAAATATGTTTGAAATTTTCCACATTTGAATACATGGTTGTTTTCAATAAAATGGATTGATATTAAGATAACTTTTAACTATTAATTAATAAAACTTTTAATATTTTTTATTAAAATTTAATTAAAAGTTATTTTTTCTAAATCGAATGATTTCTATTGAACGAGTCGACTCATTCAATAGAAATCATTCGGTTCATTCGAGGTTACAATTATTGTGTAGTTTATTCATTCTAAATACCGAACACTTTTGGCCATTTGACCGTTCATTTATGTTAATTAGAACTTGTAATATTTTACGAAAAACAAACGATCTTGAAAAAAAAATTCTAACAATATTGTTGTATTAAATGTATAACATATTTTTTTTACTTTAATAAAACCAAAAGTATTAATTTCAGTCAAAAATTTTTATAATATTGTATTCAATCTGCGTTTCTGAAACTGTGGTAAGCGTACCAATGGGGGTACACAAGTTGATGGTGGGAGGATAAGCGAAAAAAATAAAAAAATAATAATAAAAAATAACAATAAAGTCGAACATAAAATGTAAAAAATAAGTTAAATCAAAAAATATCATAGAAACGATTGTTCAGATAGTTCCTCAAAATTATTTTAACGAATGATATTATACAATAAAGTTGTTAATATGTACGAGATGATCGAAAATCCGGCAATCGTCCGCCAGCCTCGCCTTTTTAAACCAAATTTCAAAACATGTTCTTCGAAACAATCACAAAGATCTTATTAAATTTATTTTATTTTATACTTGATTATGACAAGAAAATAAATGAATTGGATTTTTATGATTTTGTGTTATTTTTTAGACCATTTATTAGCAAACGAAATAGGAGAAAATAGTAAATAAATATGAAACTTTAAAAACAAACACACACCTATACGTATGTGTGTGTGTTGCTGTTTGTTTATAATCCAGCATGACGTTTAAACGTGTTTCGATGTAATGTGTCTCATTATGTGATGGGAATACATGGTCATCCCATAAAATGTATAATGCAAATAAATAAATACGTTCGCAATAACAAATTTCAAGAAACGCAATCAATTTTACAAAGTGGTACAATTTGGCACGATGTACAATTAAATGATACA
This sequence comes from Pardosa pseudoannulata, assembly GCA_032207245.1. Taxonomy (NCBI): domain Eukaryota; kingdom Metazoa; phylum Arthropoda; class Arachnida; order Araneae; family Lycosidae; genus Pardosa; species Pardosa pseudoannulata. The sequence continues at coordinate 1,559,240 of CM063498.1, read as the reverse complement.
GGATTAAAAAAATGTTGAGAAACGCTGGATTAAGTTATTGAAAACCGAAATCGGAACATAATTACACCGTAATGTAGCAGATTAAAACATCTGAAGCTCCTTAACACTCCATTAAATTTTGTTGTTAGTCTTATTTTACTCGAAAGCTTCTATGCTCGTCTTCATTATTTATTCCATTAATCGGACTAACTAACGCATCTTACAACCTCTGCGTATTTCTCATCAAAGATTTTTCCCTTAAGCCGCGGCTTTTACTGCATTAACTGGTTATAAAATCGCATATTTCGGAACAAATATATATTTTACGCTATTTTCATGCTTCATGTGGTAAATCTGTATTTATGTTTCTCCAAAGAATAGCCTTACTTGTTTTTTATACATCTTAAATATTTAAAAAATATATAGATGTCATTTAATGCGTCTCTGTTTTCAGGGAATTTTCCAGAGAAAGAGATTAGGAGTACTACGGTCTACGTTTTTGCTCCCCAGTAGATAATGGGACCGGAACCCACAGCTTAAAGCTGATTCCGGAAGGCTACAAACATTTATGGTAGCGTCGATATTCAAACCCACTACTCGCACGGCATTCGGACAAAGAGCAGCGTTCAACCATTTCTTCATCATCCGACGTTTTAGAAGAGAGATTATATTGGAAGGACGGATTATCCAAATTGAAGAAAATCACTAGTGTACCATCAAAACGCGAGAGGAAAGCTGAAAAGTGTCAAAGGTATCTCTTTCAAGTATGTAGATTAATAAACGTTTTTTAAACTCGAGACATGAAGTGAGCCTTTTGGGGATTTTATTTCTTCCAATGGGGGAGATTTGCAGAATTCTTTTCCCTCTGGACCCACGTTTCAGTCCTTAGAATTTAAGAAATCAAAGATATATACATATATATATATATATATATATATATATATATGTGTGTGTGTGTGTGTGTGTGTGTGTGTGTATACAAACACATATATATACATAACATATGCACATACACATATATACATATATATACACATACACACACACATATATATACATATACATATATATATATATATATATATAAGTATATACATATACATACATAAATATGTGTGTTATCCTTGCCTTGTGATACTTTTTAGGGATTTTCTTGGGATATGTAATATAAAGTACAAAATCTAAAAACTGCAGAGTGTACAAGTTGTAGAATGGTCGGTGCGGAAAAGAAGTCGAAAGGGACTGCTGCTTTCACGCTCCAATGGATTTGCACTCCACGAACCGCACTATTCTTTTCCTTTATATTTGTTATTGGAAGAGCAACTTCCATCTAATCGCCAATGAAGGCCGCGTGGAACATTACACCTCGATTTTTTACATGTTTTATTTTATAAAAGTATTTTTACTTTGGTCTATTATATAAAACTAGCTGTATCCTACGGTAATTCTGTGTATAATAAGGTACCTGGTGTTTTTTCTGGATTCAACTTTAATAAATGCAATACTGGTTGTCACAATAAACTAAAAACAAAATAAAATTTCTAAAAATAATTTTTAGAAATATTACTAGAACTATATATACGCGAAACATTTAATAACATTTACGTATACAACTAAACCGAACGGTGGTCGAATGGTAGAGCTTGCCCTTCGGTTCCGGAATCCCGGGTTCGAATCCAGCTGATGACATGGATGTTCGTAGCCACTCGGAATCGGTTTTAAGCTGTAGTTACAGGACACATTAGCCCTCGGATAGCATAACATTAGACCGTATCGTTCCAAACAAAACAAAACCAAATCATAAACCACTAAAAGGTTATCACTGAAGCCTAGGTATCTATTTAATATAAAGTACACTAAGGGAAAATAACTTTTTAAATACCGTTAACGCAATTAACGCTTTCCCGTCTGGTTAAATTCCAAATAACTCCATTTTGATGAAATACAGATTTTTTTTAACAGAGTTATGTTATTTTCAAGAGAAATTTAATTAAAAATTTAATTAAACTAAAATATTTATTTTTAATAAATCTCGATTAATCCAATTTATTTGCTTGAATTATTTCATGAAGTGCGGATAATATTATAACATAGTAACGAATTTTGTGCTCTGTTTCAATACATGCTTATAAAATCTTTGCAAAAACATTTCGGCGACGCACAAGAAAATTTTTGTAAACCGTGAGGATATAAAAAACTTAAAACACAAAATTTTTTCTAAAAATTAATTCATCCATCGATTTTTCAATAAAATGGTCTCAGATTATATCACATTAAGTGAAATTTTTACTACATATTTAGTGTCTATATCGAAACTTAACTGGCAATCGAACGTAGTTTAAGAAATAAGTTGGAAAAATTCTAATTAGATTTATGTCAACAATGGCCAGAAATTTGGAAGAAAATGACAATATATATATATATATATATATATATATATATATATATATATATATATATATAGTGTGTGTATACATTGAACATTGTGAACGGGCAAAAAATATCAAACTGAAAAAAATATTTTGAAGTTTTAAAAGGAAGAAGTGTAACAGAAATTAGATTTCTTTAAAATAAAATTATTATTTGCAAACATTTAAATTAATTAGGGATGCACATGCGTAGTTTTTTAGATGAAAAAAAAAGCTCCATATTTTTGATAGAATTTTAACCATATTTTTGATAGAATTCTAAATAGTACAATTAAAGAAATTAACGGAATTTTTTTCGGTGATTTAATTTAAATCTTATAAAAATGCACTTTTTTTTGAATTTTTACTCTTTGAATGCTATGTCATCTAATTAAATGCTTATAAAAAGTTCTGCAGAAAAAGTGTAAATTTTTATGAACAATATGCTACTTATCAAGCACCTAAGAGCAATCAAAAGTGTTTTTTTTCTGTTTATGGATATCTTAGTCTATACAATTTACCATATTAAATAATATAACTTTTTTGTGTTGTTTTGTATAATGGATAAACCTACCATTCAGTATATTTTATAATACATGACTCATGCATCTTATCATGAAAATTCTTCAATATTTTCTTTAATATTTTAATTCTATTTCATTAAAAATAAATTTACTTAAAAAATTAAAATAAATTTATCAGTACAGAAATGTCCAATGAAAAAAATAGCACAATATTTTTTTCATTCCTGCTTATCATTGTTAATCCTAAATATTATTTTATTTAACTCTAATAAAGGAATATTTTGAAGTTAAAACTAACTACGTCTTCAAATTATATAAAGTAAAATTTACAATCATCTTATGGGACTTTATTTTTAACATAAGAACACTATAAGAGAGTGAAGCGTTTCTCCAACAGATGCAAGGGAATTCTCAACATCTCCTTGCAGAAAGCGACCTTGGAACATCTCATCTCTCATTCGGGAAATATCACATTCTCGATACAAAATTTAGATGATAATAATTCACAATAAACATAATGGAAATGAGTTTGGTTACAGTTTTCATGAACAAGAATTAAATTAGTGAAAAATAAATCGCAAATGCTGAGTAGACTGCATATCACGGTCCCAAGTGACAGAAAAATCAAAAATATATTCTATTATTTGAGCATAAAAATAACTTACCTTTTCTCTGTTTCCATAGATACCATATGAAAGCCGCAGCTAATCCTCCCATCACAAGAGTGACCACAACAGTCGCAATAACAATACCGGCGACACTGCCGGACGTGTAACATCCCAGTTCTTCTGCCCGGACACTTGAGGTACACTGTAGCAGCACCAGGCACAAAACTGTGAACACACAACGCATTATTGACGGGTGAAAAGGCATCACGAAGATAAATTTTCAATAGACCGTCAGTTTTAGTATTAATCCACGGTTGTAATCACTGATTATCAGTAACCATCCGACTATATTTATAAAATCATATTTTAGATTCAAAATTGACACTTAAAACGGAGAAAATCGTAGTAGAGGGGAAATTATAAACAATTTTATCTCTCCCTCACTGTTGTCATGAATCGCAGAAGAACGCAGAACAGTTCGCGGTTATCCAAACGAATAAAAAGGGTTTGTTTACAGCGGCACGTGCAAAAACCGTCTGCTAGATATTTGAATTCCCTACCGAGATTACTGTGATGATAGAACTTTGCTTTTTCGGACAGGGTTGCCGCGTTTTTCGAACTATGGATACGGCAAGATTCCGCGCTTGGCGACGCTCGGCGAGGTTGCATGCAACAGGTGAAGAAGCTCTGCCGTAAAACTTATTTTACAGGATTGGATAAGGATGATTTACAGCTGGTGGGAATAGTGTAGAGGCTAATTTACCTTCATTTACCTTCCTCTTGCGAATTTGGCTTCAGTCTGCGTCTCTCGGAGCATGGATATATTTTTTAAGGTTAATTGTAAATCAATCGCTTGCGTAGTATTCTATTTTTATTTTTTTTCAAATTTTTTTAGATTTACTTTTTTTTAACATTCTAAAGTTAAATTAAGTATTTAGAAAACATATAAAAATTATTTAAGAAAACAAAAGCAAAAATAAATAATTTATAAAAAAATATCAATTAAAATAACTTAAAATATACAGATTTTCAGTTATTATTAATTTTTATGTATTTTAACTTATTTAAAATCGCTACACATATAGAACAGTTTGAAATCTCAATTGAAATTCTCGTATGATTTTCCTTCTACTAATTCAAACTATATTTTATTGTAGTCATTTAATTTGCACAGATTTATACTCCGTATTCGTCCATTTCGGTAAAACCATTAATTTTTGTATTTTCGAACTTGAAATTCCTGTCATGCCCCGAATTCCGTTATCGATTGCATGTCAGGTTGTGTGTGTACTGCATATGAAGCGATTTACTAGGTAAGGGATGGAGTTATCTTATTTACTGTAATTATCGTAATCATAAAGTATGCAAGTGGAAGGCCAAGACTTCTTTTATCGAAATAAGAAGTGTAAATTTATTCTAAATCAATTTCTGAGACCAGAGAGTAAATTCTATATTTCAGTACTTCAATTCTAAATGTCGTAAAACTGAATAAAATATATTGCGTTGCAATAACTTTTAATCAGAACCTTGTGATAATTTTTATAAAAGGAAAGACAGAGGTATTTTTTATCAGTAAATATCTGCGAAAAACTTTGGAAATAATGAAAATGAAAATAAAATATTTCAGTTATTAGAAAATGCAAAAAATTACATATTAGTAATTGTAAGCTTAAACCTAGCGCAGCTTATTTAATCAAAAAGTAAAACGAGTAATATATTAAACTTGACATTTTTTTAAAATGTTCTCCAGTAGCGGCAGGTCAAGACTAATTTTACTCATATATAAAGTGTAAATTTATTCTAAATCAGTATCTGAGATCAGAGAGTAAATTCTTTATTTCAGTACTTCAGTTATAAATGTCTTAAAACTACAGAAATAACAAAATCATTTTATACGTAAATTCTAAAGTATAAGTAGTTATGCCAGTATATAATTCAATTATATATTGGTATAAGTATTTTACTTCAATTTAATTCAATTTAATTTTAATTCAATTATATTCAATTATATAATTATGACTCAGTACTATTAACTGAATATGTTTATAATAATGTTATTATAAACAATATTACTATTATCACTTGAAAAGTGTTATCCACAATTTCAATTTAAGTCTCATTTTCCTTCCTCATCGGATTCATTTGAGTACTTAAATATTTAGACGTCATTTATCATGACAACGAATGATTTTTACCTTAATTATACTAAATAAATATGTTCTGAAATGCCGTCACTTATGTGATCAATAAAGGACACGCTGTCATGCACACATTTTGTAACCCGAATCTTTGACCGAGAACATACATTTTACCTCTGAATGGATTCTTTTATCTTCCAAACACTTTCACTATAATACGTAAAGTATCCTTTGGCTATCCAGGGTTTAAGAAAATACGTCACCGATATGCCTTCAAAAATTCGATTTTTTAATTTTTAGATTTTTAAAATCTCTGTTGTTGTTGTTTCTGATGCCACTTGGTCAAACCAAGCAAGATTGAGCTACACGCTGCTCGTATTAAGTCAAAGGGGTGTTCCTTTCGTTTTAACAAGCACCGCTAGGGTGAAAGTACGACTTCTTGCTCCTGTGGGTCCTCGTCATTTTGAAGCAGGGACCAAGCAGAAGACCCATAGACATGACTTTCCACCCCCATAGATATTAATTGAGAACTTGGAGGACATTGTGACCACGAACATATTCTAAGTGCTCCAATCGCCAATAAGGAACATGGCGGATCTAGGCCCGGTCGGACTCGAAACCCTCCAGTTACGAGAGTGTTTGCTTTGCTGGCTGAGCTATATATTTTGTATCTAAATAAAAGAACATATGAAGACTGGACTTATTTGACAATGAGTGAGCCTAAGTAATCATCAGTCGTGGCTCGATTACAAGGAAGCAGCGAAGTTCGTGGTGGAACTTTAATTTAAGACCAACGAATGAACGTATTTCTCTGACAATCAAGACAATCAAACACCGAACAGGATCCATATGGCCGTGAGGCCCTCCTGGCTTCTCCCGGTGGTGGACAGAATGTTTTTCTGACAAGAGCAGAGCGTAGAATGATCACAAAAAAACACACCCCAGAGGTATTGATTGAGGACATTGTGACCACGAACCTATTTTACGTGCCCCAGTCACCTTTCCGAACACAATTTTAAAACATTATTTTAGTCTTTTTGGAAATTCAATCCCATGGTGTCCTATTTCTGATACTTTCTAAAACATTAAATAGGTGGAGAAAGATACCGTATAATTACTGCTTACAAAAAGAGCAAAAATGGTGAATGAAACTCCCTTTTCGTTGCTGTAAGTCTGCGCACGGTGTATCAGAAGAATTTTAAAATTTTCGAAACAAGATTCCGCTTTTCACTTTATATAAAACTTTCTTTTTTTAGAAACAAAATATATTCGGCAAAACAAATTAAATGAAAATTGAGACCCAGTACTGAAATCCCATGTATTTAAGATAATAATTAAAAAAGATATGAGGCGAAAAATAAGAAAAATAAATCTTTCATTTAATGTTGCTTAAGGGGTAACTCTTAAAAGTCGAAAAAATGTAAATAATTATCCTTTTAGACTTCTGATAGCTTGAAAACTGGCAGTTTTACAAACATAAATTTTTTAACATAGTTAGAACAAATTATCATCTTTACACACATATATTATTCATTTTTAAACATAAAAAATATTTTGTAAGAAGTTTTTAAATAAGACATTTCGTTGCGAACAAAAATGATATGGAAGCTGACGCACATGATAACTAAAAATAGAATTATATTAAAGACAAAACATACTGCAATATCTCAAAATAACTTAGAACCTAAATTTGTTTTATTTAAGATACATATATATTTTTTAAAATTATTTGAAAAAAAATTAATTTTTCTCCTTAAAAATTAAAACTTTATCATTAAAAAAAAACAAATTTTGTGATATATAGAAGAAAATTTAGGTTCAATTGAATGAAAAGTATATTGTATACAACCTGTAAAAATTTCACAAAAAAAAATTTTGAATTTTTCGAGATAACATGAGCGTTACTTGAAAAAAAACACAATTTGAGAAAAATCAAGTTAAAATTTTGTAAGTCAAATTTTTTTTACAGGAAAAAGATAACACATTTTTCTTCATAACTCCTCTCAATACTGAAAATTTTTCACGTGAATTGTTTTAAAATGTTCAGAACTGAATTCCTTTTCACATTTATTTTTTCTAAAAAAATCTAATTTTTTGTTGATTTAACAGTCATATGACTCCTTAAAGGTGCTCTGCCTCCTTACAGAAACCAAAATGCCGACGATGGCTGTTAAGCTGAATACTGTTTTGCCTTTATAGTAGTTAATCAACAGATTAAAAAAATCCTTTACTACTCGAAGGAGTACAAGAGTATCAGTGTCATTAAACGTTCAAAATTTCATATTAAAAAAATTTTATGTTTAAAACTTTAATAATTTCTGCATAGTTTGATGCCATTATTTTTGTGACATCTCAAATCGAACGAAAGTTAAAGAGAATTAAGTTATTTCATTCATCTGTCACATTTATACTTAATTTAGAATGTTTTTTCTTCCTTTAAGATTTCTTATTATTTAATTTGTGCTTACGATAGATTGCAAACTATTTTTGTAATGCTTAGTGAATATTTATATACTAGTATAAGTACTAATATTTTACAATTTTTTTATAAAACGGATTTAATTGTCTTTATATTTTTGAATTTTTTATTTTTAATACTGAAACTTAAATTTTTCATATTATTAGTCGTTTATCAATTTTTGTATGGATTTTAAATTACATATATCGTTTCTTAAGATAGTGTTATCAATTATTTTTAAAAAATAATTTGGCTTGGGAATATAAAATATTTTCAGATATCTTAACTTTCTCTAATGTTTGCATTTTAATACAAAAAATAAATAAAACTCATTGAGAAATATTTTCTTAAATAATGAACAGTATATATTTTTAACGATAGCTACATATAGCAAAAATACCAGTTAGGGTTATTGTGAAAAGAAGCTTTAACTACCTTATTTAATTGCTAAAAGAGTTTATTTTTTTTGTACATTTCTGACGAAACGACAGTTCTGAGATCCTTAAGATATTCGATGGCCCATTTCTGCAAAACGTAGTAAAAGTATGAAAGTGTGAAAAGTATTTAACCCTTAAAGGAACATTTCCTAACCACTTTGGACTCTCGTACCACTTGGTTGTACATCATCCTAAATTGTACCACTTATATTTTGTGAAATTTGCTATTGCGAGTGAGTATATTTATTTACATTCTACATTTTATAGGGTGGCCGTGTATTCCCATCAGATAATGAGACAAATTATATTAAAACACACCTAAATGTCATGCCGGATTATAAACTCGCTGTAACACACACACATACATATATATATATATATATATATATATATATATATATATATACATATATATATATATATATATATATATATATATATATATATATATATATATATATATATATATATATATATATATATATATATATATATATACATATATATACACACATATATAACTATATACAACTATATATATATATATATATATATATATATATATATATATATATATATATTGGAGGAAATAAAAGCTCTTTATAGTAATTCCATACTAGTAATGGTAATAATAAGAGTTTTCTCAGAAAGTTGTTCTTGTCCTTTAATAATGCTTAAACAAAAATTAATCGCTCTAATTCTACTTGTAAAGTTCTGTCTATATGATAATTTTGGATTAATTTTTTAAATGCCTACGATTACTGATTATTTTTCGCGAACCACAAGTTTGGAAACTCTGCTTTAAAGCGTGGCATCCAAATTTCGCTGCCACGTTTTGCATGTTTCAGAATTGCGTAATGATTCAGTTGAAACCCCATTTAGTTTTTCTGAACCGTTAAAGACAGTCATTTTCTAAGGCTACTGAATAAGGAATTAGAAAACGAAATATCTTTTTACAGACCCAAAGCAAAGGACGGGAAAATGCAGGTCGAAAGCTTAAAGACATTTTAATGGCGTAGATTATAGAGCGATTCCCCTACATTCCACGGAGTTTTATTCGTAAAGCTAATTACATTTTCTGTGAAGTAAAGTAAAAAGTAATAAAATAAATATATTATTAAAGAGTTTTATTTTGTTGAAAATAACATTTTGGACATTCCACTGTCCACTACATAATTATGTGACATGCAATTAGCAGTTGATGCAATTCGTAAACTAATTCTAATAAGAAATTGTTGACACTGGTATATTAATCATGCATCAATCTATAAAATTTATTAGTTTTATTCGGAATTTGGTAAGCAGAGTAAATTTCTTTGACCTCCTTAAACATTAATTTATTCAATAATGCCGTACAGTCATAATACGCTAGATAAAATTAGGTAATATGTTCTGGTGTTGTGGAAATTATTTAGTTTGGAAAAGAAAGTATGCTAAGTATTTTCCAACTTACATACTGGAAAAATAAATTCATTTTCACAGAATTATGTTTTTTCTCTTTCTATTACTTAGAAAATTAGCACGGTAAATAGCAATTTACTCTATGATTATCATTGTCACCGATTGAGTCATCGATTTTTCTGTGCATCTTCAACTACATATAGACAGTGGGTACTTAATATACTGAGCTCTTTCCTACGAATAGACGCTAGAACTGTTGGATTTGAAGCACTCCATTTACAAAGAGAAAAATAGAGTGAAAGCTGAGTCAATAAAATTTAAGCCTGTGACATAAGCCTCCTTGTAAAAATAATGTGTGATTCAGAAAACTTCATAATTAAACTTTTGCATGTAATTATAAAACATTTTATGCTTATAAAATGGTGTGATATTGATTATTGGCTAAAATGGGAACAAATATTTTATGCTAATTTTAATACTTTTAAAAATGTAATTGATATTCGTTTAGAATAATTAATATTGCAATAAACTAATTTAGACATTTTAAAGTCAATTTCTACAAACCTTTAAAAATTATACGTCATTTTTCACGTAGCTCGACAGAATTACAACAAATGACCACGTATGTATTTTTATAATTTTTACAACATTAATCCAAACAATAAAACTAAAGTGGGTAGCTCGCTTTTTCTGGTCAAATTGAAATAAAACGATTTGTGAGACAAAGATTATTTTAAAGAGTTATCTTAACTTAGATGTTAAATCGTATCCAATAAAGGATTGAAAAAATTATTTTGTGTTAATGTAGTCAAAGATAGAAAACAAGTGAAAAACTTTCTTGTTGGAGATACCCAACTTTTAACCTTACCAAAATCGCATCAAACCATTCGTAATTCAATGGAGGATTAAATAAAAGAGTCTTTTTGCCTTCCTTCTCCTATCAAGATGGCACATGTTCAGACTATTCTCAAGTACTTTTGTAAGAGGTAACCGCTTCAGAGCAAATACTGTAATTCCTCTTCTCAATATCTGTCAGCCACCATAAGCAAGTAGAGAACAAACCTTATCGGCGTCAAACACAGAAGCCGATAGAATCAGGCAGAAGTACCCTTTTTTTCTGTTTCCGAATTCGAAGCCAGGGAGAGAGAGAGGTTGATAGATCGGACGGTTCTTTGACAATTCGGGTTCCTTGGAGCAGAACCCTGCCTATCGGAGTGAGACGCATTTTCTCTTGGGTATTCTGCTCTAAAATATGCAGCCGTGAACTTTGGAGATGAAATTTGAAAGGTTTTATCTCGGAAAATGCACTTTCGTTTTCCGTATTGTTGTGTAACGCAGAATGGCAATGACAGTCGGTGTTGCCCCGCAGCGCAACACAACATTTCCCTTTTTCGAGGCACAGCAGCTTGTTTCACAGACCTGCAGCTACCGGATAGAAAAAAAAAGGTAAATGTCATTCTGCTCTCGTAAGTTTGCCTTCGATTAATAGGATGGCTTTTAATACCCTTTTCGGAAAAAAGCAATAACATATTATCACTCGAACCGCGGGAGTTTCGGTTTACCTAAAACAGTGGACTGAGTCAAACTTAACTCGAATTATATGAATCCGCGTTGTTATTCAAAAAATACGCTATTTAAAGGCAATGGCATTGATTCATTTTTATACATTCAATTATCCTAATATTTGATAAGATATAATAAGTTATTATAATATCAAAAAGTATCTATAGTTAGAAAAATATAGAGACAACTTTAATGGTAATATTGAATTTCGTACAAATCAAGACTTTTTTTTACAACCCTCTAGGATACATACCGGACCCCTGAGGCCCGAGCGTTATAAAAACATTCCACACAAATTCATTCAATAAAAATGAACTTCCCAAATTTTCAGTAGCTGTCTTAAAGGTCTTCTATACCCCCCAATAATATGCATTTTCGCAATTTTCTCTGATTTTTTTTTTTAGAAAGACATGGTTCCCACTCTTTTTCCATAAAAAAAGACTTTTTAAGGTATTTCTAAGGATTAAAGTAACTTTTTATAAGGACCTACTTGAAATAGATGGCATAACGACATAAACCCTATTTCCTGAGGAACATATTTCAATGATTATGAATCAGACAAGACATGTTCAATAAATGCCCTACAATATTTCAAAATTAAGTTTTTAAAAAGGCCTAAAAATTAATATAAGATAAATCTATTTGACAAAAACTAATTTTGAAAAATATACATCTAAAATTTTTTGAGTGACCAAATTAAAAATAAATTGTGAATAAAATACAATATTATAAACAGTACTTCCTGAGGGTTTAGAAATGACTTATATATATATATATATATATATATATATATATATATATATATATATATATATATATATATATATATATATATATATATATGTATGTATGTATGTATATATATATATGCATGTATGTATGTATGTATGTATTTATGTATATACTAGCTGATTATATCTGAAGTTCCCTGGGAAAGAAGAATGTTTTAGACTTTTCTATTACATTCAATGAAAACAAAAATAAATTTCCGTAACTGAAATATCTACAAACCCCTCCTCCCCACCCTCCATGCTTGATTTAATTAAATTCTGCATGATTGTTAGCTAATAGGAAAGGGCAACTGACTTTATGCTTTAAACGTTTTCAGTTCGCGAAAGATTATTTATTTGTGAAATAAGTTTTCTAGCTCATGACCATAAAAAGTACTAATAAACTAAAAGTATTTTCTTAATTTTTTAAGGATATCAAGGAAAGGAATTTTGAAATACTACAGTAATATACTGACAACATATATGTATTTGAGGATTTTCTTTATTATTAATACTGCACTTTTGGCTAGAAGATTTAAAAGAATGTAAGGAATATTAACAAATATTTATTTACTATTTACAAAGAAATTTCCAATAGGCAGCTTCACATACATAAATAATTTCATTTTGAAAGTTCAACAGATTTCTTGTTTCAGAAATGTTTTCGCCGAAGTTCTGTAACTCAGCTACTTTTTCTTTTATATCTTCCATGGAAGAAATTGATCGCATTCCAATTTAAAAATTAAGGAGTTTTTAAGGACCTTTGACAAAAATTAAGTAGTTTTAAGGACCCTTCAAAATGAAAACTAAAATTAAAGAATTCTTAAGGACTTTTAAAAACCGTGGGTACCCTGAAAGAGATACTTTTATTTTATTTATGCTCCACAAACCTAGTGCAAGCGCATAAACTTTTGCATTTTTATATAGTATTTCGGTCGGAGGAGATATACCGTCGAAATTGGATCGTTATTTGATTAAAATAATGAAGTATAAATATTAAATATAAAAATGCAATTTAAGTTTTTAACTTTTGTGTGTCTTATGTTTGTACATTGGGATTGCTAATCATCGAGATCTACAGACCAAAATACTTTTAAAAACTAATATTTCAAATAATCCGAAATAATTTTTTAATTTTTAATAAAGTAGTTTTGGTAAGGTAAATTTCCTGTTCATAATGAAAAGCAATTTTATTGGTATTTGGATGAAAAAGTTTTACCAGGTTTCCGAGGCCTGGCTCGAGGTAAAATATTTTGTACATTTTCTACATATTGGTATTTTACAGTTATAAAAAATATTTACAGTTTTGCCACACCACTTGGAAGCTTAGTAATGAAACCTTTTTCGTATATGCACTGAATCTTCAGTAACCTTTTGAGAAAATTGGAAACAAAATAGTATTTTGAGTCAAAATAGCCGATCTCGCAGTTCTTGTGTTAAGTAACACAAATAAGACACGAATAACACACGATCTGACTACTGCATTTATGACTACTGCCAGTAAAAAGTGCACAACAGACTCTTGTAAACAATTACTCTTGACCTTTGCTTATAATATATAACGAAATAAACTGAATTTTCGACAACTGCCAATAGATTTTTCTCTTCTAAATTTTTTTTTCAGTAGGAGCAAACCAAAATGAAAGTATAAGACCTTCTCTGAGTGACTGGAGGATCTAGCATTTTATATAGGCTTTTTAGTATTATATATAGAATCTTGTCGGTGAAATTAGATCGACTTATGTTGTCTCAGAAAATTTTTGAATTTTCAAAAAATATGTTATAAGTTGTGGTGTTTTACGCATTTAGGAAATAGTATAAAAATTCTGTTTAGTTATAATTAAAAATATAAAAGACATTCTAGCGATTTCTGTACTTGACCCTTGACTTGGCAGTTGTTTACTTATTACTTTAAGGGATTTTTTCTGAGAATGCAAATTTTTAACGTTGAGTGCAAGATTTCTGGAAACCTATTTCATATTTTTGCACGCAATTTTCGGCATTTCAATAAAATGCTATTTCTTGTCATTGAACTAAAATCATTGTTTTAGAGAAGTGCCAAAATCCCCCCCCCCAAAAAAAGGAGTAAAATTATAAATATGTTTTAAAAATATAAAATACGCTTAAACTTAAGGGTTTTTTTTTTAGTTAAATCCAGTTTTAAAAAGTAAGTTCTTCATTAAAAACTTAAAATTTTAACATTTGTGTGCAAAATATTTGCAAAATATATGCATACATGTATGCATGCATGAATGTACCTTCCTGAGTTGGTATGATACTTCTGGGCACCTGGATGAAATATCGAATCCCAGGTAATGAAGAGAAAAAACTATATTGTCAAAGAAGAGATCGTCAGGGTAGGAAAAAACAGTAGTTAAAAATACAGTCTTAAAATAAATGCAAATTTAAAGATGAAGCTGGAAAAAGGTTAATTAAAAGGTTAAGTGAAATGATTATAAATTGAAGATGGATGACTCGAAAGTAATAAAGAATTGAAATAGTTTATTCGTAGGATCCTAAAAGAATTTTAGAAGATAACTGAATAAATGAAATATAAATATATATTATATTTAATTTATAAATGAAACATGTGACGGTTAAAAAGTAATTAAGGTGAATTAAACTATTGTTAACTGTAGAGTAGCATGGTGGCATCCTCTTATTCGATTCAATACAGTGTCGTAGTCAAGTAACTCCGCGATGATTACATTAGGTAAGGAGTAAAGAGTTCTATAAAATTGGTTAGCAATTTTAATACATAAGGCGATTTCATGCAACAGGGCGCATCTCAACTTATGACATTTCTGGCTTTAGTTTCAAACGGAAGGGCAGTTTGTAACATGAAAATGAATGAAAATGGCATTATAGTACTTCGTGACGCTGCGACAAATTGTTCTATTGTTGATTGATAGTTAAAATGGCTACTTCCCTATGGATAAATGTCACTTCGAGATACCGGATGAAACAGTTAGCGTTTTTCCCCTTTATCTCCAAATTTAAAAAAGATCTTGGTGTATCTCTGCAATGCCTCAATAAAAGATAAGCATATAATGCCAGTTCCCGTCATAATCAATCAGGGCTAATCTCAGATTAATATAGTTTTTTTTAATCTACTGTAAATTAAATGTTATAAAACTGCTGTGAGACCGACTCTAAGAGTTGTACCCTCAAAAGTATAAATAAAAACTGTTGACAGAGTTTTTCTTCTTTTTTTCTTTTACTGAATTAAATAAGAAGTATTTCATACGATATTTGTAAATCCTCGATTCGAATCTCCCTCTCTGCCGGTTCGTCGGAATTCGGAGAATGATGATGCGGCTTTTACACGGGTCATGATCATAATCCTCTCTGCAATACGAAATGTGTACAACAATCAGTTTGATTCTCGTTAGGAACAGACTTATGGTCGACACGATCCCATGGAAGTTTACCCTTGCATCCGTTCCTTCCGGGAATATCACCGACAGTTGGATAAGTCAGATATACTGCCCAGTAATGTTAGTGTTTATATTTATATAGAAATTGATGAAATCCATTCCAAAATGACAGGCCTTACATCAGTGGCAAATGGATCTGGAAATAGTGGTCGCATTTTATTTCATTATACTACCATTGTTTCTTTAGATGGAATAGACCGACTTGTTGGCCAAGTCGTCATTACATAAGGAAGAAAACGTTAAAATTCCTTATCCAGAAACGGTAATAAAAAATCTTACCATGAAATTAGTTTACATGTCGCGAATTATGAATACGGCGAATCTTTGGCTGGATCGCGTTTCGAATCCGCAACCCTCCAGTTCTGAAATCGACACCTTTGCCACGGATTTGTTCTAGAAATGTGGCTATATGAAATGTATTATTACTTGATTTTAATTACAAAAAAATTTTTTGAAAAAAATAAGTTTTTTAGCCAAAATCTGTTTATTAACTTATTGGCGCTTGAAATCAGGGCCCATTTTAAGTCATAATGTATCCGTTTAAACCCCCTTTTCTCGGCTGGGTGACTTTTATCTTAGCAGAGCGCGTAACGGCGCGCGAAAGTAAAACCAAAACAAGCGCCTCCGACGCAGGCGCTAAGTCGCCGTCGAGGGCAACCCTGATCGGTGACCAATGAGCTTCGGGCTGGGAGCGACGCGCAGGCATGCGCTCTCCTCGAGGCGAAATGCAAATAACTGGAGAAAGAAAAGTAATGAATTATTAAGAGTTGTTTCTCCACCGGTTGAGACACCTCCAGTTCAACAAATGTGGCGCGCCACCAATGACATTGCGTAAAAATATTTGTGTACGAAACACCAAAGGGTGAAAAAGAACGCTGTCGCACGCACAGTCGTAACGGTAAACAAATCAACCGAACACACGAACGGTTCAAAAAAAGGTGAACGAGTTCTAAAACGCCCAAAAACTCGAAAAGAAATTGTAACGATAGTCTCCAATTACCTTTCTACATATTAAAAAAAACCGCATTGAATAATTCCAGTACATCCCCAGATATACTCCGAGTTATGGAGATTATTATATGTATCATACTATTTATTTATTTATTTACTATTATTATTATTATTATTATTATCATTATTATTATTATTATAATTTTCATCCCTATTCAAAAGGTTAAAAAAGATATCTTTGAAAGGTTAATCTTATTTGAATATATGATTTTTACATATAGAATGCGTCGGAATAATAATTCTTCATCAGTTCCGGGTGGGCCGTAACCTGCCGTAGAATCGAATTCCAGGCAGCCCTCTCTCTTCTAGGACAAACTTCTCTAGTTTTGACTCTGGGGACCTTCAGAAATCCCTCGGTCCACCTGATACTTGGTGTTCCCCTTTTACAGAGCCGTAACTAGGACGTGGCAAAGGTGGCATTTGCCACGGGGGCATCAGTCTTAGGGGTTCTGCACCGTGAGGAATATGGGATACGAAAGAGGACGATTCGCCCCAAGTAGAAATAAGAAAAAGTTGAAAAATACCCTCTTTTATTATAAAATTCAATATGTTTAAAAATTATTTTAATGAAATTTGTTATTTTTCAAAATGCTTCTAGACACTAAACTTGTCAAAGATTCTTACAAAATGTTTACCAAACACTTCTAATAGGTCTTAATATCATTCCAGGTATTGGTTTTAAATTTTGAATTTATTAAAGTTATTAAAACTAATTTTAAATTTTAAAATTTGCCAATTTTTTTATAAAACTTCATCTAAATAAAAAGTAATTTCCTCAAATAAACTATTTAGTTTATCAGCAAAATAATACCTCTAAAGTATAAAAAAATATTTAAACATTAATAAGGAAAAAAAATTAATTTAATATGCTATAAACATTTTAAGAAATTACAAAATATTTTGTTTGTTCATTCTGAATGTGTGTGTATATATATATAAACATGTTTATGCATTTTCTCACTATATTTGGTGGTAGGGGCGCAGACCAGTTTTTTGGCACGGGTGCTAAAGGGCCTAGTCACGGCCCTGCCCTGTTTCAGGCTCCAGTTGGTTTAGAGTTGAAGATTTTTTTTGGTGGCTCAGCCCTCTTCCATTCCAATCAAAAGTCCTGCCCTATTCAGTGTTTGAGTTGAAACAAATAGTATTATGTCTGGATCTTTGTATAAGTTATACATTTCCAAATTCTTTCTTCTTCTCCGTGTATCATTACTTTTTATGCTTCCCGAAATATTTCGCAGTACCTTTCTTTCAAATATTGCTAAAATTTCTTTATCACTTTCAGTCGTCACCCACGTTTCAGCCGCAGAAGTAACTGGGCCTTATCAAAGTTTTAAAGAGTAGTAGTTTAGTTTTCCTGCTAATCAGACTCGATTTTAAATATTTGCGTGTTTCATACAAGCATTTATTGCCAGCAGTAACTCTGTTACGTACTTCTGGCGTGACATCATTTACAGCTATCGAAATAATAATGCTAAAGTAATATTTTCACTATTTATTTAATTGAAACTAAATTAAAAGTTACTTTTTTATACTTCTAATGATTTTTTAAATAGTTACTGGCGTAAATTTATTATGCAGTTAATTCATTTTGTAGTCCACTCATATCAGATCATTTTACTGTAAAATTAAAGTTTAAGCGTTAATAAGAATTCGAGTTACTTTAC
The DNA here is from genome assembly GCA_032207245.1 of Pardosa pseudoannulata. Taxonomy (NCBI): domain Eukaryota; kingdom Metazoa; phylum Arthropoda; class Arachnida; order Araneae; family Lycosidae; genus Pardosa; species Pardosa pseudoannulata. The sequence goes on along the minus strand of CM063498.1, from coordinate 1,540,842 downwards.
AGATAACAAATGATCTCGAAAAGAAATTTCTGAAAATTTTGTTGCATTAAATATATATTTTTAAATTTATTACAAAAAGTATTTATGTTAAGAAAATATGATTTTTGAAAGTGTTCCAATGAAGCTTCTAAAATAATTTGATAGTTGTAACAATATTATATTAAGTTATCGGAAAAATTTGGTTTGGTTTGGAGCGCTGCGGTCTCATTTTTTGGAACACGGAGGCTAATGAGATTTAGACCTATTACCTTAAAGTTGATTCCGAACGGCTACGAACATTCATTCCGCAGTGGAATCAAAACCCACGAACAACACGAATCAAAACACACGGTCATCGTTCGGCATTATTGGAAGAGGAAATCGAAACGCCTTTAACGATTAATATATAATTTTAAAAAGAGCCAAGGTAGCGATCTCGTAGGGGGAGCGGAATCGAGGCTCGACCTGGCCAAATATATACCGTATTCATTAATGGCGGCTCCTAAAATAGGTTCTTGGTCGCAGTGCTCACCAAGTTCTCAAATGATACTTCTGAAAGTGGCAAGCCAATCCTGTTTGGCCCCTACTTATAAATTACGAGGGCCTACTCATAGTCCAGAATTTCGAGGCAATGACAACCATCTTTCCATAAAAAGTTATTTGACTTCTTAATGGACACGACATCAACCAACCAGCAGTTTAAGGCCACTCAAAACATTATAAAAAAATTTTGGGGACGGTGGGAATATACATAATGAGCAGGATATTTATGTTAAAATTTGTTATACACAATAATAAAGTTAATATCTTAATAAAACTTAAGAAGCTAAACTTAAGTAACTAAATAACTTAAGATAATAACTTAAGTTTCGGTTATGATTCCTGGACTTTTATATTTATGAGCGTTCTTGCTTAATTTAGAACTATATAACATACATAACTCCAAGTATTTTTTACAAAATAGTCAATAATTTTTGTACAGATTTTGATAAATAAGAAATAAAGCACTTTTTAGGTTACGTTTTTCAGGTTATAAATAAAGGTTTTATGTTTTAAAATTGTGAGAACGGATTTTAATAAATATACCATTTATTGACATATTAAAACCTGTACTACATATTTATATCTATCCTCGTTTATGAATTGATTTTCTTGCTATAATTTGAGGCCATAAAACAATATTGGCCCAACAAATAATGCCAAATGAAATAAAAAATCCTTCTATGTTTTTCGTCAATTAAATGCACGCTGCTAAATTTGATTTCAATGAATTGTAAAAACCAACTCCATCCCATTGATCCCATACTCCATACATCCAATTGATCTCGATTCCCAGCAAATTTATGGGTAGTAGGATTTGGGAAGTATTTCATTTCTGATAAGTGTCCTTCAAATATGCATTTCGTGGATATTCAGTTTTATTTTCCATACTTTTATTTTTTATAGGCTATAATTTTTTAAAATAAAATTCTAAATTACGACCCACCCCTCATCATGCTTTTTGCCAGGGTAGTAAGTTCTCCAAATAAAGCTGAAATAAAAATATTTAATAAATCGTGTCTGTTACAATTTGTCGACGAATATGATAGTTTATTACCAATAGATAATTCCAGTTATAAATATGTACATGGACAGAGATGTCCGTGAATCTCTGTAGAATGATGTGAAACTCCACGATAACACTTGCGTGTTTTCTTTACTTTACGATTTTCTTTAAGATAGGGCTTCTGAAAGTGTGTTCCGCGGTACCCTAGGATTCGCAACGAACCTTCATGATACCACCATCGACTCGCTCAGTGATTCTGTTGAGCAATACTCCCTCATGAGCAACACAAAATTTAGAAAAAGAAACTATGAATCGAAAATACATCAGTCAAAAATAAAAATCTCCTTATTTTTCTTCGGAAGAGTACGAAAAACTTCTTGAACTGACATCGGACCTTTGAATATTATTCTTTTTTTATAAATCAGTGTCAGAAATTCGGTGTCGTTTCAAAAGAGAATATCCATGCTTATTCGAAAAGGTTCTATGATCTGTATTTGCGAAACTGGCCTCTGCATATGACTTATAAAAAAAATAAATATTAGAATATATTGAGAGAGCATGATATAAGAATAAAACTTTTTTCGCTACAACCAAACTTTAAAGAAATTTATGACAATCTAAAACCAAAAACATTTATCCCACTCATACTTTTCATTGATGTATCATTTCAATAAACAAATTATTGCTTCTACGTAACTTTTTGTAAGTATTAATTACATTTTTATTCAGTTTTATATTGCTTAATTTTTATGTTTATGTTTATACATGTTTTATGTTTATGTTTATATATGTCGTTAGTTTCTACATTAGAAATATTTATTCAGTGCTCCGTTGCTATAATAAGAAAAGTGTACCATTGTATAAAAAGTTAGGGAAACGTGGCTTTACGGCATGACGCCACCGTGCATCACATTTTATTCAGATAGGTCCAGATACGTAGATTTGTAGAGCGTTCAAACATTTCCGAAATATTCTATTTTTCATATAATAGCTATTCGTTTCGCGACCAGCCTTCAGTTGGGTGATTAAGGGGTCTCAAGAACCTTAAACCTAAAAAATTTACGATTTTTCTAAAAGAAACATTGTTATAGATTGAGAAGTTATACATATTTAAAAAAACGGCATAAAAAATTCCGTTTAGTTTAAAAACTATAATTAAAAAAATAAAAGACACTTTCGTGATTTTTATGCTTGGCAGCTGTTAACTTATTATTTTAAGTTGATTTTCCTCTGACCGCAAATTTTTAATGTCCGTTCAAGATTTCTCAAAACCTACTTAATATTTTGGCACAAAATTTTTAATAAAAATTTCATGGAATGTAGGGGAATCGCTCTATGCCATTAAAATGTCTTTAAGCTTCCGACCTGCATTTTCTCGTCCTTTGCTTTTGGTCTGTAAAAGGATATTTCGTTTTTTAATTCCTTGTTCAGTAGCTTTCGAAAATGACTGTCTTTAAAGGCTCAGGAAAACTAAATGGGGTTTCAACTGAATCATTGAGCAATTTTGAAACGTGTAAAACGTGGCAGTGAAATTTGGGTCTCACGCTTTAAAAGTTAAAGAGTCTCAAGATTCTCATATTTCAAAATTTTCTATTTTTAAAAAATATGGTAGATTTGGATGGTCTAAGTATTTTTTTTTTAAAAGGCATAAAATATTCTGTTTGGTTTAAGAATTCTGATTAAAAATATAAAAGACACTAAAGACACTCTAACAATCTGTATCTATATGATAATTTATATATTTTCATCCAACTCTCCTTGTGTAACTCTTATCTTATATATTAAAAGTGCGCAATGCTTAAAAAAATTAGATATAACAAACCATTAATGGTTCACTATGGCTGATTTTTAATAATTTAGAGCTGCTGGGTTTGTAAACTGCCAAGGGATTAATCGCCCATAAATATAAATGCCCGGTTGGGACTATTTAAGAATTGGGTTCCCCTTGGCAAATTTGGCAAAAATATTGGCGTTATTTAATAAAACACAAATGTAATCTATCTAAACATCGTATTTCTTGCTTTTTCTGGTGACTTTAATTAATGCACAGTGTGCCATCGTAATCGAATTATATACTCTTACTTAATTAAGAAAAACGACCTGAAAACTAGACATTAATATTTATGGGCAACTAATCCCTTAACATTTTACGAACGCAACAGCTCCAAATTATTAAAAATCTGTCATAGTGAACTAATAATGGTTTGTTATATCTCATTTTTTTTTAAGTATTGCGTACTTTTAATATATAAGAAAAGTTGGGGCAAAAATTATTATAATAAAAGATTGTTTGGATACGGCAGATAGATGTTTTTACTATACCAATTGGAATAGAAAAGGCGGCGTTAGTCTAATGACGTCGCGAAATTTGTGATGGCGACTGCAACGCACAAGTTTTTGTAGAAACGGTCTGTTAGTCAAAGAACTTTCTAACTACTTTTCTGAACAATTAAATTGTGGCAACCGTGACATATCGAACATAGAGGTTTATACTCTGCCGCAACTAACGGTTTACTTTATAAAAAAAAAAAAATATATAAACATCAACGTTTATTTTTTTTTTAAAAATAGTAAAACTGAGTTATAACAGAAATAAGAAAACAACACAAAAAAAATATAAATTATAAACAAGATACAATTTTTTTTTACCTGATGGGGAAAAAATATTATCGCCAACAGGAACCCAGTTCTTTAGTCAAGCCGCCCAGTTTTCAAGTCGCTTTCTTTAATTTAGTAAGAGTGTATATTTCTATTACGATGGCGCACTGTGCATTAATTTGTTTGAAAGGAGCGGTCAGCAGGTTTCCACTGAACTAGTATGGCCTAACTGAAGACTGAGTTTCTTTGAAGAAATTACACAAAAAAAAAAAAAAAAATATATAAACATCAACGTTTATTTTTCCTTTCTCAACAACAACGTAATAAAACAGTTAAACAAAACATTCAGAACAGTTCGCAGATAATACTAAACTAAAACTGCATATTCAACATTCTGGCAAGTGTGGCATTATGTAATTTACCTGATGGGGAAAAAAACTATATTGGAGCAAAAACACGACGAGCAACAGGCATCACCAGGCAATAACAAAAGCAAAAACACCAGGCAAAAGGTGAACGTAAAGTGCCTTCTTTCATACTTCTTAATTTCGTAAACTTTAAAATCATTTACATACTGACGAAAAAAAAACCACGGAGCATACAAAAAATGAGATCAAGTAACCAAGATTAAATTAAATTTAATTACAAGGAATGGGATATATGTATTTAGTAACATAATTAAAGTCCCCAGAAAATACAATAAGAAATACAATGTTTGGATAGATTACCTTTGTGTTTTAGTAAATATCGCCAATATTTTCGCCAAACTTGCCAAGGGGAACTTAAGTAGTCCCACTTTAAGTTGATTTTCCTAAGGGTGCAAATTTTTAACTTTGAGAGCAAGATTTCTCAAAACCTGTTATTATTTTTGCACAAATTTTCAGCATTTCAATACAATGATGTTTTATCGTCATTGAACTGAAAAAATTTTGTTACGAGAGTCCATTCAAACTTTGAAGTTATTTTCAAAACATGAAATCAGTATTTAAAAAAGTTGAAATTTTAATAGGTTTTTTTAAGTATGGGTGGGCAAATGATACTGTTCTTCCAAAATGTATTAATTTTAAAAAGGTAAACAAAAAAAGTCTGAGTGCGCAGGATGGAAAAAAAAGTTATACATAGACAGTTAAATCAACAGTTAACTAGGCAATATTTGAAAAGTGGAATCATAATTGACTGTAACTTAGAAGGAATTTAGGAAAATTGTCTAGCAAAATAATTTCTTCAAAAACAGTACAACAACGATTAAATGCAAGAAGACCAATTAAAAAAAATCCTATTATTAATGAAAAAATTAAGAAAACTAGATTTAAAGGGTGAAAAAAAAGTTTTAAAACTGTTAATGATTGAGCTCGAGTAGTTTCTTTTTTTTTTTAGATGTTTAGATATTCAATCTAGTTAAATGTAACTCAACTTATCATTTATATAAAGACAGCCTAAGTTAGTGTCCGTTTGTCCTCGTATTTATGAAGCAGTTGGACCTGGAATGGATAGAGGCATCCATTTTGGATTCTTGATGCGTTAGGGTAAGCAAAAATCGTAGCAAGTAAATTTTATCTTCTCTTAAAAGATCGATCCGATTCAAAAATAAATGGGCATAAATATGCTTCATGTCACAGCAAAAAATACTATCTCTTTATAAAAATTTCGAAATCCACCCCTTCCCCCCTTTTCGAGAGTTTAATGTCATCATTTCGAGCCCTATTTTCCCCGGTTAGGAGCAGGCGATTAAACTTTATCAATTTATCACATAATAAATAGGTAAAAGTTACATTTTTTCTAGCATTATGACGTCATTCCTTTAACCCTCTCATTTAATCATTCCGTAATATAAATTATTTAAATATCGTCTGCATAGTTTTATCACTGAACTTATGACGTAAATATTTTTTTTTTATTTGGGCTTAAGTAATAGATTAGGTACATATGTGATAATTTCAAATTGAATCATCCTTTATTTTTTGTTGCATTTAAGACATTTTGTAAAAAAAAACCAAAGACGGCTGGAAAAAACTTTCAGGGTTTTTTAAACCTTAAGTCAAGGGCAAAAAATCCCGCGTCTCTTTGCTTTCCCTTTTTTACCCCTAACCTAAATTGATCACTGGGGCTATAGTTCACACCCAAGAGAAGGGTTTTAACCATTTAAAACTCTACATTGCCCTTGCGGACAATTTAAGAAATTTCCACAACAAAAAAGAGATGCACGCTATCGGAGACAGATTTTTCTAGAGATTTTCCTACATATTTTCACTGAGATGTTGACCCAAATGTTAAGGTCCTTTTTCTTATAACTTCATTCTAGCAGACCCTCCGCTTATCCTGTCCCTATGATGAAATGGGAACCCGTGCTCCAACGTTCTGTTAATAAAGGTCTAGCTAAAACGGTGTCATTTTTACGGGCCATGACTGCAACCACCCATCGTGAAGTCAGTCTTATTACATATATATTGTATATTTTCTACATATCGGTATTTCACATTTAGAACGAATATCTACAGTTTTGTTTTCACACTTGGATACTTAGTCACGAACCATTTTTTCGCATAGGAACAGATTTTTTTAACATTACATTTTCCTAGACTTGTATGGTTATAAAATAAGGAACAGTCAAAAAAATTTTCTCAATCTCGTTAGAAATTTGTGGGAAAATTGGACACAAAATAGATTTGGGATCAAAATGACCCAACTCCGGATCTAGTGTGAAGTAGGATCCGGATCTAGTGTCTTTTAATTATTTTCTATTCAAAATATATAAGTTAGATCATTATTTTATTCCTATTTTATAAATAGGAAATTTTTGAAGTTGTACGAGAAATATTTTGATGTTAAAATACAACGCTATGAAGAAAGAAAATATAAAAACTGCAAAAAAGTATGAAATATTCAGAAATCAAAATAATTCCTCGCTGTTACTTTTAAACGAAATGTTAAACTCATTGCGTTTTCATCACTGTCATCTGTTCTTAAAATAATCCTAAATTAACGTTCCAATGTTGGAATAACAGCCCGACGATAACTGTGTTATTTAGATATTATGCTGATTTATTCCTCAAGGATTAAATATGGAAGGAGAAGTTAATACCCGGAAGAAAAAAAATCAAAGAACAAATCTACATTGCAAAACACTCAAGAAATAAAAAAACAACAGCCATGGAATGTCACAACCATTCATAAATAAGTATTATTTTCTAAATTTAGAAAATAAAAAGCTACAC
>CM063498.1:1408706-1530904 GCA_032207245.1 Pardosa pseudoannulata | reverse complement strand
ACAACAATGATGTCCTAGGTAGATGACCCTCCAGATACTAATGAGCTCCTCGGTGTCAAATTTCCGGATCTTCAATTATCTTTTGATGAGTTTGTTGCGGTAGACGAAACTTTACAGTGCTGCGAAGAAAATTTGAAGGAGGACGATTTTATTGCCCTTATTACCGGAAATGAAGAAATCTGCGATTCTGAAGACGGAGAAGAAATCGTCCAAGCATTTGAAAAAGTGAATGAAAAGGAAGCCTTCAATGCAATCAATGCCTTGCGTCAATATTTTGAAAGACAATTTAATTCTGAAGATATTCTTCAAAATCTAACGGATATGGAATCAGTGATAATGAAAAATTCCCAAATGAACTTGAAACAGACGTCAATTAAAGACTTTTTTTTTAATTCTGTAATGGAAATACAAATAAATAGAAGTGTCCTTTAGGTATGTACTGTTGCATCATTTCTTTGCTCAATTTTTTTACTATTTTTTCAGTTCGTTACAACGACCATAAGATGTTGGTCTCACAGGGGGTCGTTATACCGAGGTTCTACTGCAGTTCGTGACGTTGTGACAACTTGCTCTATAGTTTATTCATACATTCATGCAATTTAGTACCTAAGTCATCGAGCTGCTAATTAGAAATCCAAGCATGCACTTTGAATTTGCAAACGAATATTCAAACAGACATCTAAATCCCTCGTCACCGTTCATGTGATTTAAGAAATTTCTAAAAGTGTAGAATAAAATTGAAGCAAGTGATTCCGAAGCGTTCCCAGACACCAAAGAGGAAAACCGATCCGTTCGAAAAGAGATACTTAATTTGGTCAAACACAGCTCTTTGCGGGTGGTATCGTGGTTTATCAATCAAAATGAATTTGATGGATTGGTAGCACGCGGATTTCAAGAAGGAAAATGAAAAGAAAAAAACTGCGCACAATTCTTTTTTTTTTTTTCCTGGAATTTTTCAGAATAAGCTCGACGTCGGTTATAAAACGCGGTCACGAATAGCCTGAATGAGCACATGAAAACGAAGGAAAAAAATTGAAAATTTCGAGAAACTTTTAACCTTTTTGCTTACTTATTAAAAATTTAGAAAAAAAAAAAAGAATTCCTTCTGCGAATTGTCAGGTTTAGTATTTTACATTGTGAAGAAAATTATAACTTGTTTATTATGATTATTATATTTTTGAATATAATAATCATAATAAACAAGTTCATTTAGTATAAATAAACTTTGTTTATTTATACTAAATGAACAAAGCCAGGGAACAATGTTTTCTATGTCCGATTTTTTATTTGTATACTTACTGTAAATCATGCTATCTACTTATCAACACATTAATGCTGGAAAGACAAATTTACTCACTACACCAGCGTTTCCCATCCTGTGGCACGCGAGTTGCTGGTGTGTGGTACTCGAAAAATAATTAATAATGGAGGGCATAAAAATAAAAAATGTATCATACGTACAGAACTTTAGAAGTATAATTCAAAAGACACAATCTAATTCATTTTTGGTTAAGGATTGATAAAGAATAGGAACAACTTTCTGAGAAAGATCTAAAATTATTACCTTTTACTAGTAGGGAATAAGTAGAAAGAGCTTTCTCTTCCTTTATTTTTTTAAAAAATCTGAAACTTTGAACAAACACACACACACATATATATTTAAATGATATTTTAACCCTAAAAAATTAACCATTTATGTCTATCTTAAAATAATTTTCAGGTGATTCTATCCTTTTCTAGCATTTTTTTTCTGGCAACTTTGGTGAATATCTACGTCTTATTCGAAAAGCCAAACTTCCAGTTATATAAATGCTTTACATCATTAGTGACGCTTAAATGGGGTCACGTGGCGTCATCTCGTGACTGGCTTTAAAACTTCTGAAAGTTTGGCTCCGTACAACTATAAAATAGAGATGTTAGTGTTTTTCGGACAAGAAGTCTGTGAGAGAAGCTTCCTTTATAAACTGTTCATTTTTATTCTAAAATGTCTTTCTTACGGATTTCAACGATGTTTTATCGTATACTAAACGGGCTTCTTCCCTTTATGATATATATATATATATATATATATATATATATATATATATATATATATATATAATATATATATATGTATGTATGTATGTATGTATATATATATATATATGACAAGCCTATGACGATTCAAAGAGCCAATGATTCTTGATAATGTCCCATTCATGACTATTGCACAGTTTCACAGTCAACCATAAAACATGGCGACGTGTGGCTAGCGTCCACAACAAAGAAGCTACATTTGGCCAAGGTTCATTCAGCAACCCTTTCTCAAGACACTCTCTCTCAATTCTTACGAGTCAGGCACTTGTATATGGAGTTATTAGTGACTGATGTGCCTGAATGAAAGAGTGCGCTGCGTTTTCCGCCTTTAAACCTCTAAATTATTAATTTTATGTTTTCAAACCTTACGTGTGTGTGTGTGTGTGATTGTGTTACAGTGAGTTTATAAACTGGCATGACGTTTAGGTGAGTTTCAGTGTCATTTGTCTCATTATTAAATGGGAACACATGACCATCTTATAAAATGCATAATGCAGATAAATAAACACACTCGCAATAACAAATTTCACGAAATTCTTAAATATTTCTTGTAACAATATTTTTACTTTTTTTCTGTATACTATTGAATTATGTTTCATTGTTTATCTAGTACAAATCAGTATCAGATGTTATAAGTAAATAAAACTGTAAAAATTTTTCCTCAGCATATTTTTGCATGAGTTTGTGAAATTTGTCAGTGATAAATTGTTCTATGATTTTATACTAAGGCAGTGTTTTTTAACATTGCCTTTAATATAATCCTTAAGGATTTTATTTATTTTAATTTTAATGTGATCCATAAAGGATCATATTTTATGAATAAAGGTTAAGACATTTTATTTCCATGGGACCATTTAATAAAAGGTAAGTAAAAAGAAAAAAAAAGATGCTAGTTGTGTAATTTTTTGCAAATGTAATTTCTTTGCTTAAAATTTTATCTATGTATCGTATCTGTTCTCGTGTAGTGTATGAAGTGATTTTGGTAACTAAAATTTAAATATAAATTGACACACAAATAAAATCTATAGCAAAATAATTTTCTACTAATCAATATTCAAGTTAGTGAAATAATTGAATATCCTTAGTTTATTTTTTGAAAAAAATATTTTGCTGAGTAGTAAAAGGCATAACACAATTTACTTGAGGATTATAGGAGGGAAACCGCCTTCGGCCGCCGCCATGTTTTTAAGCGCGCAGGCCTTCTATATATAGATGGCTGTGGTAATTGTCTAAAACGCAGTTTTCCTCGGTTAAAAGTAGAAGATTAAAATTTTTAATTTATTACATAATACATAGATGAAAATGATATTTTTCTATCATTATGACGTCATTCCTTTAAATATTTCATTTATTCATTTCTTATTTTATAATCGTCTGCGTAGTATCAATTCGATTTGACCTGGAAATTGAGATATAAAGTCATTCACTTTCATTTCTATGTGACTCAAATTATAGCATTTTTATGTGAGAACTAATTTTAAATTTAATTCTTGGTTAATTTTTAAGTTGCAATGAAATGTTTATCAATAATATTTTAACAACAAAAAGTACAAATTTCAGTGACTCTCATTGTCAAATAAATTCCTATCATTTTATATAGTTATCTTTATATTCACATATTTGACAATATGAATGTGTGCATCTGTTTCATACTAAACTATGTGGTTTGTCATAAATTTCCTTAATTTTGGAAACATTTATTACTACGAACAAAATTAGCACTTTTGCTTTCAAAACCTCTGCTCCCTATTTTATCACGTAATTTGGCAAGGTATATTAACGTTGCTAATCAACGTACAGTAGTAATACAGTTTAGGGTTAAACTTATATTTTACTATACAGTTTTGAGCAAATTTAATTTAAGACACACATTTGATGCAGATTTAATCGTTAGCGTGTAAACATATATTTTGTTATTTTTATTTATAGATATTAAGAACAGTTTTCATTTTTATGCTTTTTTAACAAATCTACCCGATAAGTCATAGAGTATCTTCTTTGGACAGAAATCTTTGATACCGCCAAATGTACATATTCCACATTAATACATCTAGAATTCCCAGATTAAAATCTGACTGTGAGATCCAGGGATGTTATTTCGCCCATTCGTGTTCCGATATATTAATTAGTTCGAAAGATATTAACGAAAAACCAAACAAAATGGCAGTTTAATTTTGCGACACGAGCTTTCCGTTGTTGAGTTGGCGTCTAAATATGGCAGTGTTATTCATTGTTGGTATTATTATCTCCAGATATTTGGTATTCGGGAAACACAAAAACGTATCTACGCGATTTTAAATTCCAGTGTAAGTATAGAAATATATGATGGCATTTATGTATATAAGACTATTCTTATCTGGTAAACGATAAACTCATTTTTGTTTAGGAAATCACTTTTTTTTCTATTTTATTAGATTGGCGAGATTTTTATTTTCAATAATTAAAAACTTGCCATGTTCTATCAAATTTGTTTTCATTTCGCAGTTGCCATTTATTAAATAAAAACTATCATATGGTTATAGGTTTTGTTAACTAAAACTCAACTACAGTAGAGATAAAAGAAATTGGCAAGTGATATACAGGGAACAAATAAATTTGAAACTATGAAATGTTGAGATATTGTAGCCACTTTTGAATAAAGTTTAAAATGTGATTTCAAATAATATCGGTGTTTTCGGTGTTTTAGTCTTATATACTTATTTTGTTTTATCAATATTAATTTGGTATATTTCTTTCATTTTAAATTCAATTGCGCCATTTTTATTAATCCAATTTTAAGACGTCACTCTGTACTTCACCTATTCTTAAATAAGCTTGGAGACTATCGGTATATGTTTCGTGTTATAAAACTTGAAATCCTTTATGTAACTTCATTCTTATGATAACATTTTAAGTTCTTGGCTTTTGACCTTATGTGCTTAGTTTATTTTATCATCAAAATATCGTAATTAGAATCAGCTAAAAATATATTAATTAAAATATGTAATGAGTGGTGTCATTTATTGCCTGTAGTTACAACTATTTTTCATACGCAATAACTTTTTCTCTTTTAAATATCCCAGCATCAAAATCATTTTATTTTTAATAGATAAATTTTGTATTTCCTCAAAATATATAAATCTTTATTTTACTTTCTCAAATTTTTTAAGAAGTTGATATTTTTTCTGTTATATGTTGTCGTTATTTTTATATTCAGTACTTACAAATTTGCCATGTTCTATCATTTTTGTTTTTATTTCACAATTGCCGTTTTTTAAAGAAAAAATTTTCATTTTAGGCTTTGTTGTTTAAAATTTAATTTTTATGTATGTAAAACAGTTCTAAAAGACGGTTGGGAATGATTTATCCCATTCAGAACAGTACATATATATGTTACTCTCCACAGTATTTTGAAATTTGATTCCTACATTAAAAAAAAGTCCTGGAATTGGGAATTATTATGCATTGGCTCACTGGCAACACAGTGCACTTACTGGACATTTGGCTATTAATAAACTGTTATAATCATCAACAATCTGAAATATACGAAATTTGTTCAGCATTTATATTAATACGTCTTATTATCTTTAATAGTGGTTCTAAACCTTTCATCGAAATATTTTAATACCCAGACCGAAGGCTGGGTGCGAAGCAGCTAGTAATTTTATAAAAAATATCATTTATTCATGAGTGAGATTTTCTAGAACGCTGAAGTATCAGAATACATTCCTTGATTCTACTTTACATATAATAACATATGTAAATTTTCTATGAAAAGAAAAAAAACTTATTTTGGAATTAATAAAAGAATAAGTGTAAAATAACAGCTACATGAATTATGAACATTATGAATGCATGCTTGTATACATATATGGATGGATGGATAGACAGACAGACAGATACACCCTCCCACAGTCAACCAAAAAGGTTTAGAACCGCCGAAGCCCCAGAGAGATTCATATCCACAATCAATAAAAACATTCAAATATTTTACAAAGTATAACATTACAGAAGCCAAAAGCCAAACAGTATTTCACAAATTACAAATTTTAAAAATACAGTACTTTTACTTGTTCCGAGTGAAATGAGTTTCAGTAGTAAAATTAATTTATCTCTCCATTATTAAAGAAAAACTATGAACCTAGCAGTTGTTTACAGTTTATATTTACTAAACATTAATTCAGTAAAATAGACAGACAGATGGGTAGACAAACAGAGGTATGTAGATAGATAAAGCTATAAATTGCATGAAGCCCATACCAATATTTTTATACCTCTTTAATCGATCGCTGAATTGTTATGAGATTAAAATTTTAAAATATTGCTTAATATATAAAACATGCTACTTCAGTGTTCTTTAATTCTTTCTCCTACAGAATGATGCACTAATACATAAGAACGTCGAGTGTTTCAGCTAGCATTTACCGTTTTTACCCGCATATTATGCGCAACTTGTTTTTTTTTTTACGAGAAAAACAGCAAAAAATTATATCTTAGTTAAACATGCTCCTAAAATTTGACATAAAATTCACTTTCTAATTTTTTAAACCAATTGCTACGCAGACCCAGTGAATTAAGATCGTATGTTCTTTCAATCTCATTCTAAAGTTTAATCCTTCCTTAACGATGTCCTTCAGACTTGGAGGTTTATGGGGTCATAGGGAAAGCTTCGGCTGCTATGAAATGACAAAGTGAAGCAATAACTAAAATTGGTGACCTAGAAAATCTCTTGTATAACAAGACGAAATTAGTCTAAACGTATTAAGGATGATCAAAATGGATATTTTGGTTTCCTTGTCAGTACGTACAGACGTATGCTTAAACTAGTCAAAATGGATTCAGGCATAAATGTTAAAGAATAACTAAACACACACACGCACACATATATGTACGAAGACGGACTTCACGATGGGTGGTTGCAGTCATGGCCCATAAAAATGACACCGTTTCAGCTAAAGACCTTTATCAACATAACACTGGAGGATGGGTTCCAACTTCATCATAGGGACAGGATAAACAGAGGGATAGACAGCAGGAAGTTATATGTAAAAAGGCCTTTAACACCTGGTCAACATCTGTGGGAAAATCTCTAGAAAAATCTGCCTCCGATAGCGTGCATCTCCTTTTTGTTTGAAAATTTCCTAAATTTTCCGCTAGGGCAATATAGAGTTATAATTGGTAAGACCCCCTTCTCTGAGAGCGAAAACGGTAGCCCCAGTGGTCAGTTTAGGTTAGGGATTAAAAAGGGGAAAGCAAAAGGACGCCGGAATTTTTAGCCCTTGACTTAAGATTTGAAAACCCCTGAGAATTTTCTGCGGATGTTTAGGGCTTTTATTCAAAATGCCTACACTAGTTTCCCGATCCAGTTTACTTTTCCTTATATATATATATATATGTATGTATATGTACATATGTATGTATGCATACGTATGTATATATATATATATATATATATATATATATATATACAGAAAGAGAGAAAGATAAAATTGGGTAATTTACATTGAAGTCTGAAGACCAAAATTTTTCGAGATTATATTTCCTACATTTTGTACACGAACTATAGATTAATTATAGTGAAAATAGTCGGTTTTTCGGTACAAAATAGTAATTTCGTACAGTACTTTAAAATGCAGACTGCACAGATTGTGCGTTTCGAAATGTATTAGTTTTCACTAAATTTTATTTTATTTGCTATAAGGTAATAAATATCTGGTGAATTTCAAAGTGATATGACATAACGAAATACACCTAAAAAGTTTCAAATTCTCATAAAATCCAAAACTTTTTACTTGTAAAATGTTTTAATTGTTTATTAGTAGCAGTTGTATGGAGTAGTAATAGTTGATTCTAGAATTTAATGAATTCTAGTATGAATTTTTTTTAAGAAAGAGAAACTCTTTTTTATTTCTAATTCTTAGTTACATTTCACTATGCACTTAGATAAAAAATATTGAAATTTCAGCCAAATTTTATGCCATCTAAAAGTCTAGTGCCGCTTTTCAAACGTGTGGTAGAAATTGCTAACGAGGAATGCAAACGTGGCTCGAAACTGCAGAAATTAGTCGAGGACATAAATAAACTTCAGAAAATTCCAGAAAACCGGAAAAGTTATGTAAATAAGATTAGCTACAAGGTAACTTCTACTTCATCATCGCACATTACCCTTTCAAATTTGAGGAATTCGAAAAGCTGTCTTCATTCGATGTCGCGCTTCTGTAGCTCACATATTCATTTTCGGAACATAAATATGCACACCATAGGCAGCTACTATAGTGCATAATTAATCAGTCTCGTATCCTGGAACTTGCCGCCGAAACGAGTTCGGGTGCAAACGATTTTTAATGGTCGACCCTCACCTTCAGAGTCTCCCTTCAGTACTGTGTGTGCAGTTCCAAATTAATGAAAACGACCTTCGATGAAGCTTGTTTTCTACCGCGCCCCAAACTGGCTCGACGAGCGCATCCCGCGACCTTGAAAAAGACGATTTTTTAATAGATCATTTCGGGTTCGCCCTGTGGCAACAAGTGTGAAATCAAAATAAAATTCGATTATGATGTAGGAGGGGAAAGTTTTCCGAACTTTTAAGAGGAAGTAAATGCACAATTATTCTATTGAAAATACCTTAATAGAATTATATAACACCCTCATTCTTATCGCCATTATCAACATTACAGAAAAGGACTGCTATGTATCTGTAATGCCATCTACCGGATTTTAAGCTAATTAAAAGCAGAAACGTAATTTAGCATTTTTATTTCAGTTTCTGTTAGATGCCTTTCAGAAATTTGTAGGAAGCATTTATTCCATACCAAAAATGTGATACTGAAGCTTTTTCAAATTTTCTTGAAAAAAAATTTTTTTTTAACTTTTTGAGGATTAAAATGATCTAAATACAGTAGTCACTTGGTATATCACTCTTATTAGGTTGGTTTTGTTAGGAGCGCTACGGTCTACTATTTCGCTACACGAGGGCTAATGAGACCGGGACCTACTGCTTAAAGTCGATTCCGAAAGGCTACGAACATCCATGTCACAGTGGGATTCGAAAACACGAACTCCGATACCGAAGAGCAGTTGCGCTTATAGGGAGACAAGCAAATTGCATGATATATTTGGAAAATTGGAATAATATGGAATAAATTTGATCAACCTATGCACTTGATCCGCTAGGACGCGCGCCCCGAGCGTTATTAAAAATAGTCCACACCAAATCACCCCATTGAAATAAACTTCCCAAATTTTCAGCAGCTGTCTTATAGACACATGCATTCCCGCAATTTTTCTCTGAATACTGTTAATTTACACACTGTTATACAGAATACTGTTAATATGCACACTTTTGCATTTTTATTTAGTGTTTGTGGTCGGAGGAGAGATGCCCTCAAAAATACATCGTTATTGGATTAAAATGGTGAATTAGAAAGATGGGATTTAAGTTTTTAACTTGTGTTTCTTATGTTTGGCCTTCCGGAGTTGGGCGGTAACTAGTTCCTTTAGCGCCCCTACTACCATACACAGTGAAAAAAATATGTAAACAGTTTTTTTTTTCTATATCATATAATGAGAATGAACTCAAATATTATGTTAATTCTTAAAGTGTTACTAGTATATAAATTTTTAATTTTTTCTTCAATTTTTACATTATTAATATTTAAAAACATTTTTGAACACAGTGAGGGTATTATTTTGCTGATAAACTGAAAAGTTTATTTAAGGGGAATAGTTTTTATTTGTATGTTGCATTTTCACACAAAAAAAATGGCGAATTTCTAAATCTAATTTTAGTTTTAATAACTTTTTAGTAAATTCAAAATTTCAAAGGCATCAAAGGTGGTGATGCAACTGGATTCTATGGGCCTGGCCCGTTAATCCAGAGGCTTCTATCAGTGAGCACAGAAATGACAACGAGCGAAAAAATAAACACATAAAAGAGGAAAGAGATAGAAGGGTGGATTCGTGAGTTCATAACACAAAACTAGAGAGTAGAAAGTTTAGGGATAGTAAAACATAAAATATTTTTTGGCCAGTGACATCCGTACAAAATAAGCCGAAAGAATTTGAAAATAAATGAGTAAAACAAAATTTTAAAAAATTTGGAAAAAATAAAAATATAAGTTTTAAAAATAAATAAGTTGTTTTAAAAATCGAATAAAGGTCTAAAAAATAATATTTGATTGTATTAATAATTTTTTATTGTCATAATTTTGATGTTATAATTTTTAAATTGCTTGGCAGTGATGATTGGGTACGAAAATTTTGATGATTTGGAAAAAATAAAAATACGAGTTTTAAAAATAAATAAAATGGTCTAAAAATCCAAAAAGGGCCTAAATAATAGTAATTAAACACAAAAAACAATTTTTAAGAATTTTAATTTAGTTTTGGAAATTTTGCATTCGTCGGGGTTCGAACCCGACTACGATTCATCGAAGGTGAGCGGTGGGCAAGGCGTTTACTAACCAGGCCACACCTCTACGTACCCTGTTCAGCAAAATGAAGTATTCATGGATTGCGAAGTTAAGCTCCGCCCTCAATATGACGTGAAGTCGCAGAGCATTACGGGAAGGGATAGGAGAAAATCCACGAAGTAAAAATGATTTTTAAATTCAAAATTTGAAACGAATACTCGGATTTATATTTATGTGCATTAGGAGAGTTAGGCAAACATGTTGTAAGAATCTATAACAAGTTTACTCTCTAAGACCATTAAAAAAAATATTTTTAAACACATTGGATTTTATGATAAAAAATTATTTTTCAACTTTTCCTTATTTCTACTTGGGGCGAATCGTCCTTTTTCAGAACTCATTTTCCGCGCGGTGATGAGCCCTATGTCTGATGATGCGTCCGTGGCAAATGCTACCTTTGCCATACCCTAGTTACGGCCCTGTTCGAGAGAACTAATGTAAGAGATCTACAGTCCAAAATAGTTTTAAAAATAAATAATTTGGATAATCTGAAATATATTTAAATTTTTAATAAAGTATTTTTGGAAATGCAAATTTTGTGTTCATCATCAAAAGCAATTTTGTTCTATTTGGCTGAGAAATGTTGCACCGGGCTTCCGAGGCCAGGCGCGGTTAAGCAGAGTTAACAGAAAAAAAAACCATAAATAAGACAAAAAGTTCAATTTATATATTTTATGTGCAAGTACACATGTGGTTCAATATTTTCCTTCAATAGAAAGATAAAATATGAGAGGCATAGAAAAAGCGCAGAGCCGGAACTAGTTAGTTGAAACATTAGCAGTTTTAGAATGGCATATGGCGGAAATTGGATTAAAAATGAAAGAATCTGATAAAAAAAATTTTTTTTATCTCCTCCCCATTTCTAATTACCCTTCCCTTGACCATGGTTTTCTACTGACTTCCTTCCCTAATTCTTTCAGCATTTGTATTCAAATAACTACATGTCTATGATATATTTAAAAAAAATCTGATATATTAAAAAAACACATTACTTCATTGTACACTTATTATATTATATAAACTTTTCTTTTTTTTTTTTTAAATTCTGTATGATGCCTCACCAAAACTATCATTAGTACATTCTCTACAACATTCAAAGTAGGTTTCTTAGAGGTATTTCATTCTAAAACAAAACATTTCATGATTGCTATAATTCCTTTACTCTGTAACAGGTAGTAATAAACAGTGAAAATTCAAAATTTTTTTCCACAAATAGTTGATTTTAATTTTGTTTTCTAAAAATAGAATTTAAAAGTATGGTTTCAACTGTTTAAAAAGCATTGTTACAAATGTATATGAATACATCTGTATCTTTGAGTTGCATTGTTGCAGATCAGTAATGATAATGGCCATTTAGATTTTTCATTACATAAAAAGTGCAAATTGAAACCAAAATTGGAGGATACACAACTAAATATTATAATAGTTCTAAATACAAGATTTTGACATTTTCTGGAAAATCTCTACAACCTTAATAACATTATACTGAAATTTTTCATTAAAGAGAATATAGATTGTATTCAAAAGGGGAGGTATACAACTAGATGTTATAACAGTGTTAAATATAAAACTTCAACACTCCATGACTAATTGTTTTCGGCCAAGAACCTTAATACACATAAGGTGATTTCACGCAGCAGGGCACATCTCAACTTATGCCGATTATGGCTTTTGTTTCAAGTGGAAAGACAATTTATTGTTTGCCTATTGGCTAAAACATGAAAATAAATAAGAAGGGCACTGCAGTAGACTTTGAGTGGAATTGCTCTATTATATTGAAATTTTTTTACTACATAGAGTTTAGATTGAAACCAAAAGAGGTGAGGCATCACTAGATGTAATATTAGTCTTAAATACAAGATTTTGACCTTCTATAACCAATTGTTTTTGAGTTCTGAAAAACAGAGGTCAAGAGGAAACTAGTCACATGAGTATTTAAAATTTAAAAATTAATGTTTCCTTGTACATACTTACACACATTAAACAGTAACACTTGTTAACACTCATTCAGGTATGCCTTATAAATATTTCCATTGAAATTTAAACATGAAACTTTTCATGATTGCAATACTTCTTCATATTTTGTTCAAGCAAACATTTTCAAACAGAACCATAAATGTTGAAAACCATTCCTGAATTCATTCCTATCTAGGGCTGCCTACTCACCAAAAGAAAAATGATCAAGACACTCTTTTGACTTAGTTCAATAAATACAGAATCCTCACAGAAAAGAATAAGTACTAAATCAGTTTTAAAAAAAATTACAGTGATTAACATTAAAAGTAAAAACAGGAGTTCAATAAGTTCACAGATACTATAGATAATGGCAAACATTTAATTGATATAGAGATCTTTTATTTACAATGTTAAATACAAATCAGCCTGTATAAGATACTGATCACAAAATTCAATAAATTTATTTGCTCAAACAGATGTAGAGTAATGCAAAAAATTCCAAATGCACTATGTTATACATGGCTCTATAAATATATTAAAACTATTAAAATAAACATCTAATAAAAAAGCCCTGTATTGAGTTCGAGTTACGCTTGTAGAGTAGAGATGTATTTAAAACAAAATCACTTTTAGAAATTTCAGAGTACATTCTTCCACTATAGAATACTTATACAATAACATATTTACATCATGTTGGCTCTATTCTCACAACATTTTTTTAATTTGAAAATTATAAAATTTTAAACATTTTTAAATAGATATTACATAAGAACTAAAAACTGTATCTAACAAGATAATTATCAAACCCCAGTTCAGTAGAAATCTTATTATAGTTTGAAAGAATTTTATGAGTCTTAAAAACCATTTAAAACTTATAATATTTTTTCTTGAAATGCAATTAAAATTTTGCATTAAATAACAGTCTACAGACAGCAATTCAAAATCTTTGGTTATTAGAATACCTTACACATATCAAACTATTATATTTGTTTAGCATTAATAATAGATTTAATTACATTGAATCGGGTTATATTAATAAGCTACCACAATTTTCGTTGACAATAAACATTTAATGTTTTAAAATCAATGATAACACAAAATTAAGATTTTTTTTCTCAAACAGTTTTGTGTCATCTGTAATGGGCTACTTAAAAAAAAAAAAATCTGCTGGCAATCATAGATTTATAACTAACTTAACAATTCTGACAAAATCAAAAATTTACAGAACATTGAAAATATTATCTATATAAAGTTTTATATAGCTTACTTTACATACCATTGCACAATTGAGAATCAATACAAAATATTTTAAGAAAAAAATGTAAATAAACAAAATTATAGAAACTTAACTCTGATTATTAAAAATCATTTCAAAAACATTTATACTCTTTAAACAAATAAATTTCACCTCCTGATACATACTCAAATTAATACAAGAAATTAAAATTTTCAAAATAATTTTTAGTGCATATTTGCAAATTCAAAAATTGAAAATGACAATTTCATTTGTCATTAAAAAGTACATTTACTTTATAGAACTTTTACAATGCTTTCTTGTTCATACAATAAGAAAGTCATGTGAAGTTCACCTCAATTGAAGTACTTCAGAATCAAACATAAACACAGAAAATACGGATCAATAACAGAAACTAAAACATCCGTATTTAGCTACACTTTCAAAAGTATGGGTGGCAATAAGACCCTTTTTTTTGGTTCCCATAAGATTTTTTTTAAATATTTGAAGATATGACTGACAATATAAATTTTAATACACTTTACATTTTTACCTTTAATAAATATTGCTTAAATTTCACTATTATACCAAAATATGTAACAACCCCTATTTTTTTTTATAATTTTTGCTTGAATAATACTAAACATAAGAGTACTGCAAAGATTTTTTTTTTAAGTAGTAGGACAGAAAAAAAAAGTCTTTGACACATATTAAAATAAAAATGATACTTGCTCATACTCCCACTATGAAAGACAAAATCACGCAAAATTGAATTGATGTAAAATTGACTTTCCTTTAGGAAGCAAAAACTTAATCTCTAATGCTCCAAATAAAACCATGTACACAAAATTGAGATGATCGTACATTAAAATCCCCAACACATTATCCAGTTTTTTTTTTTGTTTTTTTTTTTTAAAGATGCTGCTGCAATTGATAGGTCTGATCAAGATGAATGACAAATATCTAGTATTTATTAAGATTTTCTTCTTTTTTGAAATACTGAAGGTTTTTTTTCCCCAAGTATGCTCTATAAATAAAAAAAAATATTAACAATATTCAAGCATTTATTTCAGATTCATTTTAAATCTTGGTAACTTTGCACCACAAATATAGAATCTTCCTATAAGTGAATATTGAAGTAAAACTATTTCTTCAATTTTCTTCAATAATACATAGGTAGGTATTAATATACTACAAATAATATAGAAAATCAACTGGGGCCAAATAAAAGTGTTATCACCACCCCTGCTTTCTCCACTGTAAAAGCAATTCCTCAGTCCTTTGAAATGTCACTATCTTAAAGAATATTTGAACATTTCACAGAAAAACTACAACAGAAATTTTTTTCATTAAAACAGAAATCATAAATGAGTTTACTGGTAGTTTAAAGCAAAGCTGATTTTATTTTGCAATAAATCTAAAGTAAGGAATTCATTTTATTTTAGTTAATTTTTACCCCCAAATTAATATTTTATCAAAGTGAGAAACATGATACATTTCATTCAAAATTGGGGTTTGACTACAAATTATCTAAAAAAAAAAAAATTCTTTTTAACATTCAAATTGAAATGATAGTAACATATCAAGAGACTAAATCCTAAATTTAGAGATTAGTCTTCAAAGAAATCATAAGGCATATCTCTGTACTATCTACACTACATTTCTGCTAAAGGCAGCATGATTGAAGTTTGAATAAAATCTACTAAAAAATAGTCTATTCAACAGTTATTAGTAGAGTAATATCTAATGTACAAACAAGTAAAATGTTAACCAATAACACACACAACCGCAAACTGTATTCTGAATACTATGAACGACAAACACTGTCAAATTGTCTAAACTTTGACAAAAATCAACAAAGACATGCAGATGTTAGATGTTATGAACTTTGCTTCCTAAAATGCAGCACATGCAAATTAACTCAAAATTTGGGCAGAAATTATTTTATTCACATTGTCAATTAGAAATGACAAACTGCCTTAATTAAGAGCCGAGAGAAATCAAAAACTACTTAAATACTTTTAAATTAGCACCCTATTTAAAACAAATTGATTTGAAAACTTTCAGTATAACAGAAACATCCATCTTTAGATTTCCATAACAAATTAAGGAATAATTGTAAATAAATGTTTTTCAAAAAATTTAATTTGTAATATTAATTATGGAAAAGTGCATATTTAACTTAATTATGGATTCAATAGTAAAATTTTAGCCAAAATTATCATTTCTGATTTGATATATATTATAAATATATTATTTCATTATAAACCATTGCACTGAATTTTATACATACTTAAAAAATATATTCAGAGGAATTTGTTAACAGTAAAAAACGATCAAATATAAGTACATTAAGGGTCAACTTATTCAAGGTTTGAATTTCCAAAATAATAATATTCACACTCATTCAGGACTGAGATCATGGTAGGATGTACATATTTTATATTACAAGTGATAATACACAATAAATTATTAATGTAACAAAGAATAACAAGGGCTAGCAAACATTCTGCTCTGATTACAATAATCAATTTTAAATTGCACAAGTCAATTTTAAATTGCACAAGAAAATAAAACATAATGTATTAGATTCTGAACAATGATAATGGAAAAATACATAAAATGACTTACCTTAGATCGAATGTCATTTATCCAGTTAAAAAAAAAAAAAAAAAAAAAAAAAAAAAAAAAGGGAAAATGGAACAATGAAAAATTATATTCAGTGGGAATGAAATATTTTGTGTCATGTAAAAAGTATAAATAATACATCTTTTAAAAATAAAATATTTTTAGAAAATTTATTTTAACAAATATTTGGCATTATTTATACTTAGATAATTTTTCTTTGATCACGTATTAATCTCTGTATTCAGAAATTCATTACATATTATAAAAATAATTTTGAGTATTCTTGATTTCAATTTTAAAAGCTTATAACAATAATGATTTTTCCTAAAAGTTCATTGATAAAAATTTTTTGAATCCTTTTTCTTTTCCAAAAACAGTGCACTGTAAAATGTGTTTTTTAACATGTACATGCTAGTAATGTAATGAAAAATAAAATTATAGATTGTATTATTGAAAATCTGTAAAAAGATAAGCTTCTAATGAAGTTTCTGAAAGAAGTTCAGTGTACAAGATTTTAACTAACAATTATTAAAAAAGAATTATACAATAGTTTTGAAGAAAATTTTTTGTCTTCAGGCAGAATTTTTGTAGTTGTAACTTTTTATTTGTATTATTTACTACATACTTTAAACTTAAATTTTTTTTCATAATTTAAGCATTTAAAAGATGTATTTCATATTTGAGTATTACACACTTTTATCAGTATCTCCCTTTTTAGCTTATTAGTAAGTAAGAATAAAAGTAAGAGATTTTCATTAAATATTATAAACTTAAAAACTCAACATTTAATAGTATAAAAATAAATATTTCTCAAAACTAATTATTCTATATTGTAAATAAATATATCAGCAGTACGAAATAAAACTCCAATAGATCTACAGTACTTTAAATAAACCAATTCCAGTGTTATTGAACATTCTTTTTAATCTCTTATTTATGTAATTACTATAGTACCATATAAAATATCAGAAATGACATTACAATTACATATTATATTTGCCTGACTATCAGTATCTAATGTGTGTGTGTACCATTCTGCATTCCTTTGTTGACTGTTCTAAATAATAAATCTTTTAATAAATTTATATCTTAATGTAGTAATTAATACTTGAATTTTAAACAGTTAGGCACATCTAACCACTTTAACGAAATGTCTTCTATTGCAAAATAGATAGCTTTAAAAGAGTAATTAAAAAATAAATTTATGCAAATTGTTTAACAGTAGCATAGCCAAATTACACAGAGGCTTAAATATTTTGTCAAAAAAAATTTAATGAGCTCAAAAAGGTAGATACTAGTATATTAAGCTTGGATTGAACAATGAATTACGTTCAGAACTATTTTAGTGAGTAAGTGAAAAATATATATGCATTTAAAACTTTATAGTTTTGAAATAAAATTTAACTGACATAGTTTCAAGATATAGCAATCATTTGAAACTAATAACTAAAGTAAATGCTTATATTATAAATAAAATCTCTTCAAACATAAGTATCAAAATGAATAGTAAGAAAGGAGAATTTACTTAAAATATAGTCCTAGAGTTTTTATTTTTAATTGTATTAAATTAGAAGTAAAAAAATTTTCAGAAATTCATTATAATTTAAAACTGATTTATGAAACAAATTTAGCAAGATTATTATATATTATATTTAAAAATATTTTCCAACATCAATGAACAATTAATATCAATGCTTTGATGAGACAAACCTTTTGCAATAGATTTTTTTAAAGTTTCTTAAAAAGTTATAACTTTTAATTAGTTAGCACTCTTATGCTGCACACATAAATAATTTTATTTATCAATATAGGAGATTACACTGAATTTTAAGAAAGCAAAATACATTTAAGAGTGTCAAAAATGCAATATACTATAGTTTAATACACAATACATGACAGGATAGGTTCACTACTGCTGCTAAGTTTAAAATGAGATAAGTGCAGATATTAACAAACAAATGTATTTTAATAAATACTACTTTAAAAATAGATAGCTCTAAAGGAGCTAATGTGAAATTTGTACATGATTTTCCAGCACAGTTCAAGTTTTTTTTACACTAAGAAAAAAAAGAAGTCTTTGCTTCCAAATAAAATTTAAACCTTTCAACAATGACATCAGAAGCTTTTTTTTTTCTCTAAAAGTTATTACTATAAATATTTATTTTTCTACAACTTCTTTGTTAGTTTCTAATACACTTGCTGTTTTTTAAACATGGAGATGGAATATATATATCAGAGATTTTCTTTCCAAAAATGAATTTGAAAAATAATTCAAGTTAAACCATAATAAGAAACAAATTCAATTAAAAGTGTGTAGACAAATATCTATTCTGACATAATACAAATATCATAAAAATGAAGTGAAAAGCTAGTAAATAAATCCCCAATTTAAGATGTGGAAAGATAATTACAGGTTGTTTGATTTATTGGCTATGCCACTCAAATATCCTCCAAGGTTCAGAACAATGAACCAAAAGGCAATAATAAAATCAACTGTATACATACTATCTACAAATGAGAAAAGATGTAGTCATGATGAAGAAAAACCATTGCAGCAATATTTACTGACTTAAACATCCACAACCATCTTCTTGTGTATGTCAGTATTGCCAACCATCTTTAAAATAAAAAAAAAGAAACTGTGTTAGTAAATGACATGAAATTCAAAATTTGTATACATTCATAGACCTGCTAACTCTAAAAAGTCCAAACTCCTGCAATAACTTATATTAAACCCTCTAAGCATTACACGCATAATTTTCACCCCAACCAATGATGTCTTCAAATAGGTATGCCAAGTGTTATGAGGTTAGTTTTAGATCTGAAACTTTTATTACGAGCACAACTGTTATAACCATTTAATTAAAAGATTTTTATACAGATCTAAATCATCACATAACACATGCACACCTGTTTGAAGACATCACTGACTGGGAAGAAAATTGTGTGCACAACATTTAGAGGGTTAAAGACCTATGTACCGATCTAATACTATACCAATTAAAAAATGTATATAAAAAATAATCTATTCAATTTCTATACTAGAACCCCAGGATGGGTCATTCTGACCTAAAATCACTTGTGTTTCCAGTTTCTTGAATGGAATTGAAAAAAATTCTTGAATTTTCTAATTTTATACCAATAACAATCTATGAAAATAAAATAAGTTAAATACTAATTAGTTTTTTGTTTTTAATACTTATACCTAAAACCAAGGAAAGGGTCATTTTGACCCCATTATAATAACAAGAATGAAATTTACATTTCAACATTTTCTGGTGTAGAAAATACTTTTTTTTTTTTTTAATCATTTCCCAGATATGAGCAAAAAGATTCATCAAGGCCAGAGGTTAACTCACAAGGATGGAAGAGGGGGGGGGGACTCACAATGCAATTATAACAGCTCATTGAAGAGTTATGTTATGTACTACATATAATATTCACAAACGAAAATAGTAGTCACATACATAGACAAAAGCTGATATTTCTAAAGAATATGTGCATAAGCAAAAAAGAGTTCATTGCCAAGTTCACAAATGTAGATACAAAACTGTAGATTTTGTTGACTGTAAAATACAAACATGTCAAAAGTATACAAAATATACAAAAAGAAGTTGCCCAAACTTCACATGAAAAGTACCAGAAATCTTGATTGGTGAGAAACTAAATATTTCAACTAAAAATGAACAAATATGAGTATCATTACCATATAAATGGAGAGTACTTTTTGTATAACAACTTGGATTTATATAGATCAGGGTCAATTTGACCCAGCAGTTTTAGGTATACTGAAATTACTGCAATTATAATGTCAACATTGTATCATATCCCAGAAACCAGAATACTAAATTAATGAAAAAAATTCAATGAAATGTTATTAAACAATAAAAATGACATTATGAAAAACATTAAAGAAAAGGTATTTAATCATAATATTATCAATTTTAAATATAAACAATTATTTCCTCTGTACTCTATTTATTGCTGCAGATTTTGCTTCCTTTAAACAATAAGAATGGAATGTTTGTTCTAAGCACAGTCACTATTGCCTTGATTTGCAAATCAAAACATTTTCAATTGTTTTATTTGTTATTGATGAACAAAAATGTGTGGCTATTTTTGTGACAAATTAAAATCCATTCATATTCTGAATTACTATGTGGAATCATTACATTAATAACAGGAAATCTAAGCATTTCTTTACATTTAAAATATAAATTACTGTTCCTTATTTGTCCAATCAAATGCCATTGGATATGGACATTGTAAGGAATTTGCACCCAGGACTTATGTTTTGCTTATGTGAGCCTTTCATTACATATTGGCAAAATTGCCCCCATTGACCCCTTCCACCGGTGTTTCTTAGGGAAAATAAGAAGCTGGCCGGCAAAGGGGGGCTGATAAGGTTTTTTGGATTAGCTTGTTTGCATTTTTGCAAGCCGGCAGTAAATCTGGAAGGGAAGACTCCTCTTTTCGGCAGGGATCAAGTTTCAAGAATGCTGAACCCCACCTGAAGGAGGGAGAGGAGATCTGTAAGAGGGCCGTTGGAGGTCAGCTTGGAGATTGGATACAGCCAACAACCGGGAGACATCGCTCTGATGTGAGAGAACATGACAACAGTTTTATTATGGATATGACATGCTCAGTCACATAATCTGGATAGAATGTGCTCAGAGGGTCGAAACTATGTTTATTTTGTTATATACTTTAATTTTCGTTAAGTTTTGTAAATAAATGTTATTTGTTGTCCTATAAGTTTTTGGAGGTGATTTTATGCATCCCAGCGGCAATCTACAAATATACCTGCCCCAGTAAAGTAGGCAGGCAGGTCCCACGCAAGTATAGCACCCCAGAAGAGGGTGTTATTACAACGTGGTCCCCGGAATGGGGTGGTTATTACAGACATGTCTGTTACACTACACTCCAAATGTGTATGCATCATGCAGGATGGACACCTACACAGCTGATGCCCTGCCAGTTGAAGGGGAGAAGAGAGATGATTATTCCCACTCTGACACAGAGTAGTTAAGAGGCTTTGGTCTGTAGTGAGCTAACAAAGATCAACTTGTACAGACAACTCGGTACTATTATTTCTCCTGTTGGTTGAAACTGTGATATACTATTATTATTATTATTGTTTAATTTTCATGTGTTCATAATTTGTAAATAATAAACATGATTTTTAATGTTAATTGCTGCTTTGAAATTAATTGTCAGTTAGATGGTTTATTTAGCAAACTCACAGCGTCTGACCTATAAAAGTAGGCAAGCTAATATGAAAGATGAAGTGAGTAGTCATTATTACAATGTCCTTCTTCAAGAATTAAGCTTTGGACTTTCTGTTGCATACTACAAAATTCTGATTGCAGTCTGATTAGACTGATGTAGTGTGAATTTGGCAAAACTGAAGAATTCTTGCTCTTGCAAAAACAAGCGCAAAAGGAATGTTTAATATTTTTACTTTCAAAATCTGGCATACATTTGAATTGAAAATCTCAAAAATGGTAAAAAATCCAATATTGCTAGGTTACACTCTGAGAGTTGGCAGTTCTACATTCATAGAATATATCTTCTTTTTAGAGCTGTCTATTTGTTTTCCAAGAGATACAAGAGACATGAATAAAAGTTTTAATGTTCTTTCAAAATATCAGTATATGACATGCAAAAATAATGTATTGAAATAAATAAAAAGTGTTTTTTTATTATATTATAAAGATTACTCCATATGTCCTATTCAATTAAGCATTTTTTCACATTCACACATAAATTTACAACAAAAAGCCATTTAAGCATGTTGATGTAAAATACAAAAACTGAAAAAAAATTAAATAAGGAAAATTAAAAAGAAAGCTGCAACAGTATCTCAAAATTAAAGTACATATGTAAAAGAAGATTATTTTTTTCCATACTATACATACATGCACACATACACTTACAAGGTATAATTCAAGTGTTATATATAGCCCATGATTTTGGAAATATTTCATTCTTATACTGAAATAAAAATACTTTTAAGAAAAGGGTCCTTCAGTCTAAGATTTTAAAGAGCCTATAAAAATGCTAATATTAAGCTATGAAACTACACTATAAAATAATAGTATTGTTTCCTTATACTTTTCGACTTAAATTAAAGTTGATTTTATTTATTTTAAACAAACCCTGGTATTTTATTAACAGCCAGTATATGTGCGGGTTATAAATATTTTGTACGTATAATTGAACTTTTTAAGAATAATTTGTTATTTCATACGTATATTTATTTTTGATTAAATGGAATTTAGAAATAGCATGAAGATATAAAAGTCAACTACCCTTAAGTTCAGAAGTGCTAAATTAACCAAATAAAAATGTCATTAAATAACTAAAAAGTGTAAACAGTAATGAATATATAACTTAATGAATAAAAAAAATCTTTTCATTTAAGAATTATGCAAGATAAAATATTAAGTCTCAAAATAATATTCAAATAGCTAGTTAGCTTTTTCTTTTTAAAAAATATAAATTAGAATATGTAAAAAAATAATTTATAAAACTCTGGTCAAAAATCTAAATTTTGGACCAAAGTCTATATTTTTAGAATCTTTTGATCAATAAAGACATTTTGGCAACTACAATTAGACTGAAACCCATTTCATAAAAAGTGACTACAGTGTTTCATATGTCACCTAGTCAATAAAATTTAAGTTCTGTTAAATTAAAAAGTTTAATGATTATAATAACATATAACTAGAACTAAAAGGTTACTTACGGCACAGAATTCCTGGAATGATATTTTTCCATCCTCATCTTTATCAGCAAATAATATAGTTTTATCAACAATCTGTTGTAGTTGGACATCTTTTAAGTTACTACCAACCATCATTTTCAGTACTTGAAATAATTCACTATTTGATATGTAACCATCATTGTCCATGTCATAAATTCGAAATGCAACTGCAATTCAAATAATAAAAAAGTGTGTTATTGATCTTTAATACAATATTATGCAGGGTTAATTGGGTATAAAAATATAATTCAAAACCTTAATATTATCTTATGTATATTTTAATCAATATTTATACTTACTTTAATAGATAATATTTAGACTACAAGTTGAACAATATCAAATGAATAAGTTTTTCATAGTAGACTGCGTAAAACACTTTACATCTATGATTTTTTTTTACTATTCTTATTAATTAGTAATTCATATTTACTTTACCATATTAAAAATCAAAGTTTGAATAAAAACTATGTTCATTGAAAAGAGAATTTAAAAAAAAAAAGAAAGGAAAGAAAAACCTATCTAGGTTTTATTGGGTTTTTAAATGAAAAGTAAGTATTCTAGTAATAGTAATAATTATAACAATCATTTTGCCATCAAAGTACAAGTTATGAATATACTAAAGTAAATAAAGGAAAAAAAGGACATTAAATCAGAAAGTGAGTATTGCCAAAATAACCTGGTTGGGAACACTCTAGTGAGCACTGATTAACATAGTACAAAATTTGGATTCTAATTTGGGCAATTTAGAAAAATAGATATAACAAACTATAAAACTTACTTTTAAAAGAACTATATTGTGTATAGAATATTAACATTAATTTGTATTAATGTTTAATCAGTAAATATTATTAGAAATAACACACTTACATCTGAGTTTGGATTCTTTATCACCTTTAACACTAAACTGTGAAACACCCTGGATGAATTCTGAAAGATATTTGGGTAAAATATTGGTATGACAAGCGAATAATTTATAATAGTATTTTCAATATAAACTGCTTATCTAATAAATAATTATAAACTATTAAATGATACAAATAAAATAGGACAAAAACATTAAAATCCACTAAAATTAAAAAGAATCATAGCAAAAGATACAGCAGGTGGCCAAATTACTAGGGACACTACTTGTTTCTTTGTTTTTTTTGCCCTGATTACATTCTGTTTTTGAGCAAATAAATTGGTTTACATAGATTTTTATTTATTGCTGTTTTGGATAGGAAACAACATTTGTAGTCTTTATCAACTATGTAAAGTTACTTCAATTTTGATTGTCAGTTCTTTAAAAACTGTGTTGTAGTAAGGTTATATATATATATATATATATATATAAATATGTATGCATATATATATGTATATATATATGTATGTATATATGTATGTATATATGTATGTATATATGTATGTATATATGTATGTATGTATATATATATATATATATATATATATATATATATATATGTATGTATGTATATATATATATATATATATATATATATATATATATATATACAGTCAAACCTGTCTATCTCAAATCTCTTGGGAGTAAAAAAAAAAATTCAAGATAAACAGGTTTCGAGATATACAGGTTTTATGAAAATAGACAAAGAAAATTTCTTTACACAATACAAAATATTGAAAATTTGAACTACTTTTAGTTATATTTACATGCACAGCTCTTTTTCATTATTTTGCAGCCGTTTTCGATGTTCTTTTGTACATTATCTTTGTTTTTCATGATAGTGGAAATAGTACTGGGTGGAATTCCAAATTTAGTGACAACAACAGTTTTCTTCATAGAAGGGTTTTCCTTCAAAAATGACAGAATTTCCATTTTTTTTTTTTTTTTTTTTTTTATGGTTAAAACATTTAATTTTCTTTTAACACCTGCCATTTTTAGCTCTAAAATTGAGGCAGCAAAATGTGAGATGATGCTTTAATTATTAGGCTATAGACTAAGAACAATTCTATTTCCAAAAAGAAATTTCTCCCGTCTCCTATTCCTCCCTCCTCAACCCCGATCCCTTATTTCAGAGCAGAGAACTTGATTTTAGTACAATTCTCACCCAGTCCTCGACCAAACAACCCTCCGAGAGAGAAAACTAGAAATGTATTTTCTTATGAAAATTCGAGATAGACAGGTTTTGAAAAAAATAATTTGAGATAGGTTTGGAAAATACCTTAAATTTTTATTCAAAATGTAGGCAAATTGAAAAAATTCGACATAGACAGGTTTTCGAGATAAGCAGGTTTCGAGATAGACAGGTTTGACTGTATATATATATATATATATATATATATATATACAATACACTGGAACAACAAGTTTATCTGTCTTAAATAATCAAAATGTAAGTAATGTGCATTATTTGAGTACTTTTTAAATATATTTTGTTAAGGAATTTAAATTTATTTGAACAGTCTTGGTCTGATATTCTAATAATTGTTCGATTTTAATATGGGCGAGACTTCAGGCACATCTCCAAGAAAATCTAGATAAATAAAATCATTTGTAATTCACTGCAAACATTTTTTTAAGAGAGACTTAACAACTGTTTCAGGTATTTCAATCTCTGTTATTAATCAAATAAAACTAAAAATGGATAAAAAAAAAGTATTTAGAAATGGACTATGAAACAAAATGTGACAGAAAAATGTACCATTCCTTGTGACTATCATAAAACCAGCTAATATGTCTCAAAATTGTTAAAAGAGTATGGGTTGTCAAGCTTGAATGTAGTTGGCTAAAGAGGCAGATCAGCTGTCAGCCAAATAAAAAACCATGCCTCACTGAGGCCTTGAAAAATAAGCAACTGCAATATACCAGACAACACTAGAATGTTATTTGTAGACTGGAATCGATTAAATACACTGTCTTTAATTACTGTAATTCTTTAATAACAATTATTTTAATACTATTATAATACTTAATAAGTAAGCTTCTCCCAAAAATCAACATTTCACATTTTGATTGACAAATGTTTCTTCACCCAATGACTCACGAAGCAGTTCCATCTAAACTGGCTTGCGAGCAGGGTTAAACATTGGGTTATCACGAGTGGTCCAATTTTGAGCAAGAACATGGGATTGTCTATACACCATAAAAGAAACCATGAGGCAGGACCAGTAGAAATGAGTACCAGAAATTCAAACTAATGCCATAGCACAAAGAAAGGTTCCTTGGTAGTGAAAAATGTATCTACATACATGATTTCATACAATGCCACACACACAAGTGTGTTTATAAGTTTCTGGGTGTAAAAACAATTGCTGTTTTACACTGGCCAGGGAACTCACCTAACATGAACACCATAGTACAGGTACAGTCAACAAGTCGATTGTGATCAATGAATCAATTACTTAGCAAACCAAGTAATGAGACATAAAAAAAAAAAAAAATACAAGTGAATACAATGCAGTCATGAATCATAGAAGAAGGTAACTCAGTTTGATAGTTCAGTACAGTTGTTCAGTAATTTGCTTTCTTTAGTATGCTGAACAGTTACATATTCATGGTTAGTTTTTTATAACATTACTTCTGTAAAAATGTGCATAATGTGTTAAAAAAATTTCAAAACAAACTCTCCTTTTTATCTTTAAATAAAAGTTTCTTATTTTTTAAAAATAAAGTAAATTTAGCAGAATTAATTAAATTATAGAGAAAAATGATGGAAATTCCCCGTATTTATGACAATAACTAAAAAAGATATAAGGTGAAAAATTAGAAAAAATATTCCATTTAAACTTGCAAATCATGTCTCCTTAAATTAAAATAATTCAATATTTGAATAGTACCTCTAATAATAATTTGGCCATGTAATATATGTGTTAAAATTTTAATATTTTGTCAAAATATATGTATAGAATAAATTTTTTTATTACCAAAACATGACAGAAAAGCTATTTTATAGTATGTTATTATATGAACAACAAAATTACCTTTAAAATCTACCTCTCCATTTCCATCAGTATCAAAAATATCAATGACACGTTGCACTAAAGGATTCTGTTGCAATTCTGGTAGAGACATAAATTCATCAACACTGAGGGATCCAGAATTGTCTAAATCTAATTTACGAAATCTTTTTCCCAACCTTTTAATCTCATCTGGATCAACTACAAATAAAACGAGGGTGTTTATGAACATTAAGAGTTTACTCTGAATAATTTTAGAAGTACAAAATAGATATAAATTGTAAATTCAATATTATTAAAAAGAACAAAAATAAGACAATGCATAATAATATATTATTATCTAACTCAAAAATTTATATATTATAGTATTCTCAACTGATTTTTTTTCTTTCTAAGTGATCACTGGAAAAGTGACTTTTAAATTTAATTTGTGGCCTTTGTGGGATTAAATAATACTATAATAATTACTTTGGGATATAAGTTACTTTTAACCATTTTATATAAATACATGCTGAAATAATTTATTATGATAGTTTATAAAGTTAAAAGTAATTGGGGAGAATGATGTTCCTTGATAAAATACTTAAAAAGGATAACATATATATATATATATATAAACTTTTCTAGAAGAAAGTTATATTTTTGAAAAAAAATTCATCATTAGTGTGTTGTTTTCAAAATATTTTTTTATATTGGTTAATATCCTTCTTTGTCTTAAAGATCTGCATAAAACAAGCTTGCTTTTAATGACACGTAGCACACAAGTAAAACAAATATCAGTAATCTGTTGTCTACTACATGACAAAATACAGAAGAAAAAGTTATAAGATAGTAGTTATACATATATATGTATTAGTTACACTGATTTAGATTAATAAATTACTTTAAAAAAATACTGAAAAGACAAATTCAACTGACTTAAGATTTTTCAAAGATTGGAAAGTACAGTAATGATTTAAAATATGAGATACAATTTTAATTCATTTCTTACATTTTAAACATATTTATTACAACAGAGAGAAGTTATAGCTATTTATAGTTTAAGCATACATATAAACGAATCAATTTTCACAAATATATTAAGATATCCTTTATACATATAATTGATAGTAATTTCACATATTGCGTTCATAATCAAAACTATCTTTTGTTCACAGCCAAATTTAAAAATCTCAAAACTAAAAATATACTAACTTCAGCTACTAGTCTATAAAGTATATTTTAAAAAAAAATCGGCATTATCTTAAAATAAAAGCACTTACAAGTGGAACACATTTCCATCGGCAGCGACGTCTCATTTCCCTAAAAAGAATTTACATTTCATATTATAGTTTTAAAATTACAGTAAAAACTTTAATACACGTTAAAAACAATACAATCATAGTACTTATTATATTTTTAAATTTTAAAACTGATATTAAGATTACTTTTCCCAATCATAATTTATCAGAAAGTGGACATTTTAAAAAATATGTATACAAATCAAAACACAATAGTGGCCGAAAATAAGAATGAAAATTTTAAGTTCAAAACGTAAACAAGGTGATTTAGGTGTTGAACTAAACACTCTATACAGATTTTTTAACTAAAATAAAGTTTAGCATAAAATGTATGAAAAAAAAATGTAAAGAACAGTATGTAAAATTCGTACCATGTTAGAAAAATTTTTTCTCTTTTCAAATACTCTGAAGAGAAATAAGATACTACGACAGGTCAACCGCAAACCAGACAACTTAAACCGTATACTTTACAGTACAATATGAACGAAATCCAAAACCAAAAGTATCGATATGATTCATTAACATTACTTTTTCGAAATATATTAATATGTTATTATTTTAAAGAACTATCCATAAATCTTCACAAAGTAAATTTTACACATTTCTTTCTCTACTTATTTATTGCCTTAATGTTAGTTAATTTTTACAGACATCATTCAAAATTATAGATATATATCGAAGAGGTAATAATCAAGTAATTTCCTCATTATCTTATACTACTGTAGATTTATAATTTTTATATTGAGGATATAAGTCAACTTTTTGATAAATCGCAAATTTTGTTTTTTTCTTCTCTTGTTTTCCTTACAAGATGGGCAGTAGTTGAACTCCAATTCCCAACATCGTGAGAAACCGGCAATTCCTTTCCCTCACTACTATTGTTTGCTAATGGCGGCCGACAATAGTTTCCTACAGTAGTGTGAATTAATATAATCTTTCATCATCAATATAGCCGTTGCTTTTTAAGCAACTTCATTTTTCCATCTTAGTCAGTACTGATTTTTGATTCCTAGTTTGTGTATAGTTTCGAATTCATTTAAATAATGGCGGCTCTTTGTACGATTAATTTCGATGAATTTGGCAGGCCCTTTCTCTTATTAAAAGATCAAGATAAAAAGACTAGATTATCTGGAGTAGATGCTGTTAAGGTATGTTTGAATTTATTTAACGTTATAATATTAGAATTAAGTTAAAACAAACCTATTATTCCTGTTAATCGCGTAAAATGATAGTTTTTCTAAGCAGGTGTACTTGCATTTAACCGGTCATTTAATTAAATGTTAAGAAAAGTATATCCTATATTAAAAGGAAATCATAACAAATGTATTTTTTTTTTCAATGTAAATATTTGTATTTGGGAAATTTATTTTTTAACTCTGCATTGCTCATTTATGCAATTATTGATACTTACAAACTAAAGCCTTATATGGTCATGACACATGTTTTGTTTTTCGCTTAATTTTATATGTTTTATTACAAAACATCAATACAGGATTTTGAAAAACTTTCAATTCTTTAAAGTTTTAATTTTTCTAAGGATCCCCATCTCCTCATATTTTTTTTCTTTCTGTCTCTAAGGTACATGACAGGTGAAAATAATTGACATTGTGGTACAGCTTATATAGTTTCACAACTAAAGAGTTACTACTTATATCAATTTAGTTTTCAATTCTTGAATCACTGATTGCAGTATGAATTGTATTTGCCGTTAGATTTTGACAAGAGGTGAAACATTACCTCCAATATCTCTCATAATTTTGTTTGAAATTTTTTTGTTCTTTAGTAACTGAAAAGGGCCTGAATAAACTTTTATAGCAAGATTTGCAGTATTTAATTTAAATTTACGATGCTTGTCAATTGTTCCATGTATGGGTTTTAGTTTTATGTGCTGATGCAGTTAATAAAATATTGATTCAAAATTTGTCTTGAGGATAACTATAATTAACATCTCTTGTTAATTGTGTGATGTAATGTTGAAAATTTTGGATTAGCTACTTAAATTATATCTGTGAATGAAACTTACCGGTTCTGCAATCCACATTTATTGTTTTTATAGTATTAAAATTTCAATCATTATTGTCTTAAACCAACTTACCTGAGCTTGGTGTGCCCACTAAACTGGGATCCAGGTCAATTCCTAAGCTATTTTATTTTAACATTGTTTTGTTAACTCTTGATAAAAATGTATTTGCTAAATTTTATTAATTTATCTTCAAAATGAAGAGGATGACATTGTGTTTTTGTGAAAAATAAATTATATCCACTAAAATTAATTATATTTGTGCATGACAAAAAAAAATTAAATTGGAAGTAGTTTAGTGTTATGTAAATATGGTATTTTATTTTTCTTTGCATGATTAAAACTCAGTTTCATAGATTTAATGAGGATCTTTGGTGTTTAAAAGACCCTATTAATCAAACAAGGTGCCACACCCTGTTGTAATATTTCAAATGTAATGTTACAACAGGGATGTAATATTTCTGTATGGAGAAATGTCTTAATCTATTGAGGTTTTTAAAAACTTGTTAAGAATATTTATTTACCTTATTAGAAGAAAACATATTTTGTTCTGCTATTTATTGATATAAAATTGCTCATGAATATATTTTGGTCCTGTATTTTCTTTCAGACCCACATTTATGCTGGTAAAAGTGTTGCAAATACCTTACGGACATCGTTGGGACCAAAAGGTATTTAGCTACTTAATTTTATTATTACATTTTTTATTTGTTTTTAATTTATAATATAGTCATTTTCTGACCCCTAATACAAAATAAGTCTAATAGTTCACCTATCAATCATGTTCATCACACTGATTTCATTTCCAGGATTAAGTATGGTGGATAAGAAGTCTTTAACATATGTAAAAATCTAAAATTTTGGCAATGATGTTAATTAGTATGATTATGGAAATCAGAATATTTAGAAATTTATAGTTGAAAGTATTTATGACTTGACATATCCCATGTTTTAATGTATGTGCATGTGTATTATATAATGAATTGTAATCCTTTAAACTACCAGTGACAATCTGTTTTAGGTCTTGACAAGCTGCTTGTTTCTCCTGATGGAGATGTCACAGTAACAAATGATGGTGCTACCATTTTAAAAATGATGGATGTTGAGCATCAAATAGCTAAACTCTTTGTGCAGTTATCCCAGTCTCAGGATGATGAAATTGGGGATGGAACAACTGGGGTTGTAGTCCTTGCAGGTACGGATTTGATACAGATTTCATGTTCTAATATGTATGCATAATTTTGTATTAGTAAATATTTTGTGGGCATGCACATTTGTTTACATTGTAGTGTTATCTGGGCATTCAAATTCCTTTGCATCTGTAGTAGTTGATCTGGTTTTAATTTGTAATATGCTAATCAGTTATGTAATTTATTACCAGATTAAAATGTTTTAGAAAAATTAATGCATTTTTTTAAAATTTGTATGTTTTAGCATTTGCAAATTAATTGAAATATTGGGTTAAATAAGTTAAACTTTGGATCTGATCATGTTTGGAAGTATACTGTTTCTTTAGAATTAAATGTCAATAATCTAATTTAGTATAAGTATCCTGTATTTCCTCAACAAGATGGAATTATACTTTTTAAATTGTAGTAAATAATTATAAAAATTGCTCTTTTGTACTCTTGATGCATTTGGACTAGTTAAATTCTCTTTACAAATCAATTCATACTTTTGTATATCTTCAGGAATTAATACTTATTTTTCCTTGTTATCTCTTTCTAAGTTTTCATCTTATTTTCTGTCATGTTGCTCATAATACATAAACATTTATTGATATCTTTCTAATTTGAAAATATGGCAGTATTTACCATTCTATAATGTGTCTATTTATTATCTTGACTGAAAATTTTGGGTGCCCCTGCTTAATGCATGACTAAGTGTAGGGTATGGCAACCACTACTATTTGCTCCTCTCTTCTCTGTGTCATTTTTAAAAAATTATGTTCATTTCAGAGTCTGCTTTCCTTATGCAACCATTTTGTTACTTACAAAATGTGCTTAATTCTCATTGGATTTTAAATTTGTGAAATTAATTCATGGTAAATTCCCAGTTCCGGGGGCCCCGCCGCCATGTTTTTTGGCGCTATCTGTACAAGTGATCGCCAAATTGTCGCCAAGTGATGTTTACATTTTGTGTATTAAGTTTATACCCATTTTCAAAACGTATTTTGGAGGAAAAAAAAGGTTTCTGATGTTGTTAAAATGTTAAGATGAATACAAATTTAATTTTCAGTTTTTAATGTATTTACAGGCTTATTGTATTTTTTCTATTTTTTGCAATTTTTTTAATCATCATTTTTTTTTTTTTTTTTTTATATTTTTATGTTTGTTTTTTTTTTATTTTAAAACTATCAAAAGATTAAACAGTAATAAGTACAATGTATAAATATTCTCTTAGCTTGAAATGAAAATATAAGAACGGAGTAAATTTTTAAATAATAAATTTTTAGCTTAGTTCTGAGTAGATGAGGGAGTGAAATGATTTTGAATCTAGTGATTGGTAAAGCTACTTGAAAAATAACGCGAACGCAAATATTTACTTTATTACTTTAGCTGTAGAACCACTTCTCTAACAATGTAATAAAATCTATTTTTTCTATTTTGGTATTATTTGGACATTTCTTTGTTAAAAAAGAAAAACGCAGTAATAAAAAAATATAATAAAAATGAAATTATGCATAACTTATTTTTCTTAAGAAATTGAGCATAAAATTGAGTATAAAATAAAGTTTGAAATACACGTTTGACATTTAAAAAATCTGAAAGCATCTTGCAGATTTTCTTTTTTTTCTGCATAAAATCACAATCTCTTAATTGAGCTCCACACCTCAATTGTATTGGTTTGAGCTCCAGTATTAAATTTAAAAAACGAAAAAAAATGTCACAGGCAAAATGGACAAATAGACTTGAATAAAATGTACAAAGTTGATTGCGTTAGAAATCCAAATTCCTTTTTTTTGTTACAGGAAAATAAGGGTCAGAATCATTACGTGTCATAAAATAAATAAAAAAAAATCCCCATTTTAGCATCTGTAATGGAAGAGTCCGAAAAGAATAGCAATTTGCCATGTTTAACTTATTCTAGAATTTGGCGATATCTCCCACGCTTGGCGTCCCCACCGAACTCGGTTCCAGGGGCCCCCCGAACTGGGAAATAGCCTAATTCATTGGTTGGGTGATTATCAGTGATTTCACCAAAAATTCTAACTGTTAAAACTTTTATTCTGTCATTTCCATTATGGTGTTGTTTCTTGCTGGTTGCAGTTCCATTCTGCAATGGCTAATTATTGTTATGATTTGGGTGGTTTAATTATGTATAAAAAATTATCATTTTGTAATAGGTTCTGGTTATTTTATTAATTTCTTTTGAATTATTTTTTTTTTTTTTTTTTATCACTTTTTTTTTTTAAAGAAAACAGTCACTTTTTTTCGTGGTGTATCAAGGGGTCTGACAATGTACTGAACCGTATTTCGGTCTTAGCGAAAACGCTACAATTACTCCACATGACCGAATAGAAACCTTCTGTATTATTTTGCTTGTGCGGCTCTCGTAGGTTAGTAGATGACCTTGGGTAAGTACATTATTGAATCAGTGATTGT
This sequence comes from Pardosa pseudoannulata, assembly GCA_032207245.1. Taxonomy (NCBI): domain Eukaryota; kingdom Metazoa; phylum Arthropoda; class Arachnida; order Araneae; family Lycosidae; genus Pardosa; species Pardosa pseudoannulata. The sequence goes on along the minus strand of CM063498.1, from coordinate 1,496,974 downwards.
ACAGCTACTGGTGGGAGGAAAAACTCGGCGAACGCAATGACATCTTACAAGTATATCACCTCTTAGCTGTTCAGAACCACTTCTCTTTCCAAGTACCATCAACCCATGGGGCTATTTCGGACCCTGCCAGGATTTCTGGTTGATCTAGTTTCCAGTTCTTTCTGCTGTTGAAAAAAGAAAATCTGAATTAATAAAAAATATTTTAATAAAAGACCAAAAATGTGATGCTCTAATCTTATTTTTCTTAAGATGTAATTAGTCATACGGTTTCCAGAATTGAGTGATTTTAAAAATTTGTAAAGTTCCTGAAATGTACATTTAATACATTAAAGTAACTTACATCAAAGCACACATTTCTCTTTTTCTTTTACTTCACAATTTTTGTTTAGACACTCTAATCTTGCTATGTTCATATTTCAAGACATCATTAATATATGTAGAAAATTGTGATTATAAAATTAATGTATTGTACGTATTCAAATCTAATGTATAGATTTTCTTGAATAAAAAGCAATGTTGAGTTGCGTTAAACAAAATTTTTAACCTTTTTTTATTTAACAATAAAATTATGTCTTGCATGAATCATTTGATTTCGTGTTAAAATAAATAAAAAAAAATCTTAATAATAGCATCTGTAATCAAGAGGAGAAAAAAATAGCTTTTTTTTATGTTTAGTCACTTATTCTGTATTATTTGTCACTTTTCTCACCTTTTTCAAAGTACCTCAGCAGTTGCAAGCCTGTATTTATAATTTTTCTAAAGCGCTTTTTCGTGTAAATTTTGGTCTAGGCCAGTTTAGTAACTTTATATATTAATTGTAACAACATTTACGGAGGGGAGGGCAGAACCCACCTTGGTTAATAAAGTTTACTCTAAATCTAAAATAAAATTTAAAATTGCAAAAAGTAATATGCTTAACTATTTGCCTGAGTTTATTTTATTAATTTCTTTTGAAATTATAATTTTATAATGGTAAATAGGTATATTTTTTAATTATTATTTTAAAGTAATATGAATTTATATGTTTTTTCTGGGCAAACTCTCTCACATGAATCTAAAGGTTTGGTCTTATGTATAATCTGTAATTTGCGTGTTAAAATTTCAAACCACATTGTCACTCCAGACACAAGTGTCTGAATGTTGGCATGTCTGATCTAGGCATCAAATTCCAGTTATAATAATACAATATTCTGTAGTATTATATATTTGTTGTAATACACTGTAACTAACACTGTCGTTTAAAGTTTTATTTTGTAAAAAATTGTAGTCGTTAATTAAATAGCCAGAATAAGTTAATTTGTAATCTTAATGTGATTATGTGTAATGAAAATATAAATACTTTGGATTTGCAGTGTAAAAGTTAAAATTTGTGAATAAATGTAAAAGATTCCTTCCTTTTTATATTTTATATAAGCCTACTGATCTATGATTTTTTTATATATCATGTTCCTTCATAAGTTTCTGAAAAAGAGGATGTTATTTTAAAGTTTATATTAACTTTTAAAAATTCATATTTTAAAATACTACTACAACTGCGTGATGTGTTTAAAAAAAAAAAAAATCGTGACTCTCCTCTTGTCTGTTAAGTCCTGTGATGCAGTAAAGCTAAATTAGTAAAATGTATTGATATTAAATTATACTTATTATTTCTGTTTAAAAAAATTTTAAAAATGTTTTATGTTACTTATTTAATTTGTATTTTATTACTAGATGCTCTCTAAAGAACAGAAATATCTTACTGTTTGCTTACTGTCTGTTTAAACTTGTTTCAGGAGCTCTTCTAGAACATGCTGAGCAGCTTATTGATAAAGGTATTCATCCCATCAGAATAGCAGATGGCTTTGAGATGGCCGCACGTTTTGCTATTGACTACTTAGACAAAATTAGTGAAAGTTTTCCTGTAGACAAAGACAACCTTGAACCTCTTGTCCAAACTGCAATGACTACTCTTGGTTCAAAAATGTAAGTCAATTTTATCTGTTTTTGACTGTGTACAGTATGAAAAATATTTTTTAATATTCAAGCCCTTTTGTTCTCCAGTTTCATAATTCCAGTAAAATAGCTAATTTCTTTAAAACTTGCACTCTCACCCACTCTGACTGGTCATCACATATTATTTCCTCTATTTGAAAATAAATTTTGCATTTAAGTAAATGTCAGAATATTTGGCAAAGAGAAGGGTGAAATGTTTCTTCCAGATTACTATTTTGGCCGTTATGTGACTCGTAGTTTGGTACATAATTATTGTATATAAATTATGTTTTAGATATTGTATCAGTAAAGTGTATTATCATTTTATTCCTCTAAAGCAGTTATAGTGTTTTAATAGTATAAAATAACTTTCAGATCTTTCCATTATCTTTATATTTTATTATTTTTTAATAATGATTTTTTAAAAAAACTATTGAATAATTTGAGGTCTGTGTTGAAACATTAGTCAAACGTTTTATTTTCATTGTATTGCATATTTTCATTTTATTAAAATATTGGATATTTATTCTTTTCACAGAGTAAATCGTTGTCAAAGGCAGTTTGCTGAAATAGCAGTTGAAGCTATCATCTCAGTGGCAGATTTTGAAAGGAGAGATGTGGATTTTGAACTTATCAAAGTTGAGGGTAAAGAAGGTGCACGGCTTGAAGATTCTATCCTTGTTAAAGGTGTAATTATAGATAAATACTTTAGTCATCCTCAGATGCCTAAAGAAGTTAAAGACGCTAGGGTTGCTATCTTAACTTGCCCATTTGAGCCACCTAAACCAAAAACCAAGCATAAGTTGGATGTAACTTCTGTTGGAAGTTATCAAGAACTAGTGAAGTATGAACAAGATAAATTTGTTGACATGGTTAAAAGAGTAAGTTTTAAGTCAATTTTGTCCTTATTTTATTATTTTCTCCAGAAACTAATCTGCCAATTGATGCTGTCTGACTTAGATTTTTATTTATTTATTTATTTTTTTTTTTTTTAGGTGAAAGATACAGGAGCTAATCTTGTTATTTGCCAGTGGGGTTTTGATGATGAAGCTAATCATCTTTTACTGAAGTATGAATTACCTGCTGTTCGTTGGGTTGGGGGTCCTGAAATAGAAGTAATTTTTTTTATTTATTTCCAAATATAAATTATGAATACAAATTTTATTTATATTAATATATAAATTTATATATAGTTTGCTATAAACTGTGTTTCTTATTTTTCTTTACAGCTTATTGCCATTGCTACTGGTGGAAGAATTGTTCCTAGATTTGAGGAATTAACTCCTGAAAAGCTTGGTAAAGCCGGTATAGTTAAAGGATTGAGCTTTGGAACTACTGAAGATAAAATGCTGGTCATTGAAGAATGTCAGAACTCTAGAGCTGTTACCATATTTTTAAGAGGTGGTAACAAAATGGTAAGTAAAATTGATTGGCAATGGCTATTTTAAAAGATGTTATTTGCATTTTGCATCATCACACTATATTAATGCTGCATACTTATATTTAAATACATCTGCAAAACAGACTTTTTGCATTTAAAGAAAATATTAAAAGAAATAAATTCTGTTGGTGTATCTGATTTTTTACCCTTAGAATTGTTATTACATTAAGGTAAAAAAAAATTAAACATAATCTTTGTCCTTTTATGTCAGATTTTGGCATACGTAGTGTGTGTGATTTTGGGTTTCAGTTTTAATAAATTCTGAATAGATTGTTGCAGGATAAGTTTGAATTTACAGTGGTTTATCAAATAAGTGATGAATAGATATCAGTCATTCATTCACTGTTCACTTTTTGTAGGTTGTAGAGGAAGCAAAGAGGAGTATTCATGATGCCTTATGTGTGGTTAGAAATTTAGTAAAAGATAACAGAATTGTTTATGGTGGTGGTGCTCCAGAAATTGCCTGCTCTATTGTTGTGAGTGAACAAGCTGACAAGGTAGGTCATTTTATAGATGTTTTCTGTTATACTGTCAACAAGCATTTATTTTATAAAGTATTTATGGAATGAGTTTTAAATAATCGTTTTGAAATTAGGAAAGTGTAATTTGGGTTCTTTATTTGTTTATTTTTAGTGAAATGTCCCATTTATTAAAAATGAACTTGAACTAACCCATTAGTGGCAATTTCTTTTAAAATAATAATAAAATTTGCCTATACAAATTTGTTTTCGGGGTGCTACTTGATAATTTTCTGCTTTTTGAAAATGGGCTTTAAAAAAAAATCTTATATTAAAGAGAAAAAAAAGATAAGGGTTTCTGCTATTTGCAGTGAGGGGAAGCTGTATATATATGAGCATTCTCTTCACAATGCAATAATCTTAATAAGTTTTTATTTAAAATAATAAGAAAAATATTTATTTTCAGTATTTTCTAAGTTATTATTAATGGCATAAATATTTAACTAGAAAAGTTCTTTAATAAACTACCTGGTAACAATATTTATACAGTTGTGTACTTAAGTCATATAAAGAAATAAAAACGTAAATATTTTGGGGCTAAGAAAATGTTCTATTTGTGTTTAGATTGCATCAATGGAACAGTATGCCTTCCGTGCGTTTGCTGATGCTTTGGAAAGCATTCCTTTAGCCTTAGCAGAAAATAGTGGCCTTAATCCAATGCATGAAGTAACTGCTGTTAAAACTAGGCAGATGAAGGAAAAGAATCCTTGGCTTGGTATTGACTGCATGGGTAAAGGTACTTGTGGTAAGTAAAGTCCATATGTTCATATGAACATTTATTTCTAAATTGAATATTACTATTAATGAAACCATTAACATAAAAAATTATCTATAATCTTTCCGTAATGTCAGATGTTGGTTGAATAGATAATGCATTGCTCTTTGGCTTTTGATGGATATCTGAATGTAATAACATTTCAATATTCAACCAAAAGTACATTTAAAAAAATGTTTTAAACTGCTTATTTAATAAAAAATATTTAATTGAAAAGTATTGAATTTATTAAATATTTACTCTTTTCTATCCATTTCTTTTAAAAATTACTAATGTATATTGCAAAAGACAGCACATGGATTTTTAAATCTAATGTTGCAGTTAGTATTGCTTTTATATACAGCATAAAAGAGTATAATCTTAACAATTATGTAATTTTAATCAAAGTAGAAACTAAACACTTTTCAAGTTTATCACAAGTACAAAAAATCTGAAGCCTTTATGTTAAATAATAAAAAATCCATTAAAAAACAGGATAGTTGAAAAACTGAGCATGAAGAAAGAGGCATAGTTTACTCATAAATCTTATTCTCTTAACTATGTAGTTACATTCTAAAACCTGTATAAAAATTTAAAATTTATATATTAAATCCAAATAAAACTTTGTATTTTGAATGCATGCAATTTAAAAAAAAAAAGCAGGAGGAAATGCCATTAAAAGAATAATAACTGCATTCTAGAACTACCATTTTCACAAAAGTTATCAACTAAAATAATTTTTATGAATTATAGGAAAAAGCCTTTATGATTTTTTAAATTAAAAAAAATCTGCCATTATTATTTTCTGTGTACCACATGTTCAGAAAAGCTGTCCTAATTTAAGGTAAAGTAAACATAGACCATTAGTTGTTGTGTAATGAAAAATTTTGTGTTAAAATTTAGAAAATAAGGAAGTATTGTGTGATACCTAGCTGCAAGATTAGTACTGTGTTTTATGTTTGTAATATGTGTTTTTTCTCCCTTTCAGATATGAAATCTCAACATGTTATTGAAACTCTGACAAGTAAGAAGCAACAAATTAGTTTAGCCACCCAACTAGTCAGAATGATTCTTAAAATTGATGATATTCGAACAACTGAAAACACTGACTATTAGTTACACACTGTTTAAATTGTCATTTGCATCCTAAATTGTTTGCTGAACAACATTTTTGCATTTTGTAAATTCCATCTCAAGCTGGTTTCTTTTCTAAACTAGTACTTCTGTTTTTACATCACGATCTTTTCTATTTTGTCTACATTGGGATGGACTGTGTGACAGGGAAATGTTCTATAAGAGCCTAATCTATTAAAAGTATTCTTGCCTTGCATTTTTGTCTCTTTATTAACAAAAAAGAAATAAATTTTTTGTTCATATTCTACTGCTTTGATGTTTGTTTTGTAAACTGAGTGCTACTACAACTCTTAGACTTTAAAAATGTTTTAGTTGAACAAAAAGATATTCCTTTGTATTATTTAGAAAGTAATTTTTTTATATTGCAAATATTTTGATGATATATTGTAAGGATTTAAATATAAATTAATTGACATTAATCCTTTTCAAGTTGGAATACTGCAAAATTAATCAAAATTGTTCATTAAATATACATATATATTTTTTCTTTTTGTAAAGTGAGTTTCGTTTTTGTGATATGGAAATTTGAATGGATAAATTGCCATAATAAAGTTCCAAGCACTAAGATTAACTCGGTCATTTGTTTATATGTCATTTAACTTTAAAGAAAATTAATCTGCATCATTTAACTACTAATCTGTTATGCTAGGGGAATGATGTATTACTTTGTAATAAAAATTATGTTCTGCAAACATGTTTTGAAATAGTGAGTTCATACCTACCAATTTGTACAGCTTAGTCATATATTGTAAGGATTTGGATCACATTAGTATGTCTGCAAGTAGAAACTACATTTATTTTAGATGGGGGAGTATCTTGCAGGGGAAAAAAGATTTTCTGCTATTTGCAGTAAGAAGATATATATATATATATATATATATATATATATATATATATATATATATATATATATATATGAACATTCTCTTCACAATGCAGAAATATCATCAGCAGTTCTTATCACATGGTTTGTGGGATGGAACTTCAAAATGCAACAGAATTTTAAAAGTTATGCTGTATATTCTTACAATGCCACATAGCAATGCAGAAGGGGAGAGGATATTCAGCAGTGTTCACAAGGCAAGAAATGAATTTAGAATCATATATCAATAGCTAACACATTGGTACACAAGCATTATTTTAAACAGACTCTTGATAAAAGTTTCTAACTAAGGCAAAGTTATTTACATACAATGATTTAAAACATTAATAAAACAAATTTTAAAAAATGTGAGCAATGCTATTTTAGACATTGTTTTTTACATACAAATTTGTAAATTATTTTTTTTAAACTTAATTTCAAGATTTTGTGTTTTGTTTACTATGATACAAAGTTAATTATTAGCTCATGTGAAAACATAAGATATAAAAGTCTATTTTATTTCTTTCTAGAGAAAAAGGGGTAAGCATGTAAAAAAAAATAAAGATTTTTTAATTACTTCACATTTAATTCTTGAAAAGTTTTATTTGGATTGCAAATAAATCTTCAACATAGGAGGAGGAAGAACTAGATATATTTAATAAAATTAAAGACTAGAAATAATTCAGCGTCTAGTCAAGTTTTTGAAATTCCCAACTTAAGTGGTCTGCCAGTAAAACTCTTTTTATTTTTCCTTTAAGTTCTTTTACCTTAGAAATTAAGATGTAATGTATAGTGTGTTTTATTAAAATTATTACCAAAATTTGTGGACACCTGTAAAACAGCCAAAAAATGCATCATAACTGTAAGGTTTTATCAGGTTTAAAAATATATTTAAACTGGTTTGTGGGTACTAGTACTTCATTCATTGGGAAAATTATAAGTGTAATCAGTATTGCAGGTCTAATTGATTGAAGTGTTTTGATTCTTATCCCAATTTCTAGGATAACATGGTTTTAAATAATTGCTCTGTTAAATAAAAGCTTTTTTTTTTTTTTTTTTTTTTTTTTGTTTTTTTTTTTAATGTATATAACAGGGGTGATTCTAATCCGAAAATTTGTATGAGTCTGTTTCAAAAATTATTTTTTAAAAATCCTCCCCCTCCCCTTTGAGAAATATTTGTTTCTAAAAATTAAAAAGGAGGTTTTTAAAATCATCTAAAGCAATATATTTAAATTTAAGTATTCAGATTAAGAAATTGAATTTTTGTTTTCTAGATAACCAACACACATATGGATATATGTGTTTGTATTATTTTATGTCAAACACACTTATATTTGCAACTCTATAATGTGATGTACATTGGAACATAACATATTAATATTTGGTAAATGATAAATTACAATATTAAAATTCGGATATCACTGAGCTCTAGTTTTGACATCATGAAATTAACCTTAATATAGTTTTTTTATTTTAAATTAATAGCATATACTTTTTCAGAAAATTTTGTAGGATATTCAGAAAATATTTTCTTACTTAGAAACACCCATGGTATAGAAATTTTAAGACTTTATTTGGTGTTGGTGTGAGATCCCTAATCTAATAAATACGATGGTGATAGAAACACTTTTTTAATATACAGGGGGGAATAAATTTAAGAGGTCATTATGGTTTGTGTTTCAGCTGCAGAACAAGTATTCTATTACAGTCAGCCTTTCCGGTCATTATGGGGGAGGAGAAGAGGTGAATTGCTAAACTATGCTTTAACCTTGGAAAGGGTGTTGAATGATTTGCATAAGCATAGCATTGCAAGGATACAATTTCGCGACTTTTGTGGGGGAGGGGAAGGCAATATTTTACTTCTTTGTCTGGTTATAGTTCAATCTAGTGCTTATTATATCAGAAAACAGATTTATTGTAAGTATTTGATATTAAGAAAAAAAATCTAATTCAAAGCAGGCTAATTTTTTTAAGATCTAGAGTGAGATTCTCCAAAAGAAGTTTGGTCACTCTTTCATTTTAATTGTTAAAATTAAAGCAGTCACTGCTTTAATATACTAAAAATTAAAATTGCTGCTTGAAATTTACTAGTAATCCATTATATATAATATTAGTAACATGCAATTATTTGTAATTAACTTTTTTAGTTCCGGTTTTTGATTACAAATTATGTAAATTTCAGGGTTTTTCACTTACAAGCACAATCCCCTCTGTTATACTGACATCTTCATGACCATGGATGCCACGATATGATTACCAATAATAAAAGTTAGGCATGATCACCATTTAAAATAAGTATGCAACATGCATAAATTATAATTAAAAAATCTGTTTTACCTAGTAAGAAACTTTATATTGCTTAAAATAAAAGAAAAAGTGGACATGTAAATTAAAATGTCCAAACAAAGAAAATCGAGTTAATAAGACATGAATCTTCTTGATTTACCTCAACTGCCCAAAAATATTTTAATCTTCTCATTCTGAGGTCTTTACCCAAAATAAAATTCTGATGCTGTGATAGGTACTACTTACTGTATAAACTAGTTAAAATTAATTAAATTATCAGGTATTAAATGGTTAATTTCATAAAAACCTAATTCTTTTCTCTCAATTAGCCAAATTTGTAAGGTTCATTATCCTGCCAAAATTTTTATGCTAAAGAATTTCCTCCATCAGTTCTAGAAGTTTTAGGGGTAAAATCACCAAAAACAACTTGTTTCTTTTCTGTATTCATACAGAAAATTTTTAATTGAATGGAGAGCATTGAAATATATGTAAAAATTAATCTACTCCTGAATTTCCCTCAATTTTATTTTTTGGAAAGGCATTTAAGCATTTAAAAACAATAATCTTAATTTACATATATATATATATATATATATATATATATATATATATATATATATCCTTTAAAAGTTTTAATAAAAGGTGTTCTTTGTACTATAACACATATATGTAACCAATGAAAATATTTAGCAATTACACGGGAGATCAACCGGTATTACTCGTAGTCGAGTTGCAGTCATGAAACCATCAAAGAAAAGGAAGTCCAACATTGTGAAACTTCAGATTTATTGAAGCTTTATTACTTCAACTTCAATACAACTTTGAAAATCAATATCTACTTTCTTTACGATGCAAAAAATAGCTAGCTGCTGAAGATATACACATTTTGTCGATGTTTAAACAAGTCGCATGATTTTTTTGAGACTAAAGATTTTAGGAGTGAACTAATGATTAGGTATGGTTTGACTCACCCAACATCCGTTCTCGGTAGGACTTTGGGAGTATTTCACGTAACAAGCTCCAGAGGTTGCTTCGGAAAGGGATTTTTTTTTTTTTTTGGAATTTTTTTTTTTTTAAGATGAATTTTGCTATTTTTTTTTAATAGAATTTTGCTGGGACAGCTGAAAAATTTGTAGGATTGAAAAATTAGAGAATCTACATGACTGAGAAATTTAGGAAAGAACTGGAATAAAAAGAATTTAAGATCTGAGAACAATTTTATCTGACATATTAGGTATTAAAAAAGAATTTTAATATTATATAATATATTATATAAAAATATTATATATATATATATATATTTGTGTATTACACATGCAATTTTTTCTGGGAAATTTTAAAATAAAATATGTTGGAGAAATTCTTTGAAAATGTCAGCAAATGACCATTTTATCAAATTCAGTAGATACCCTGTTTTGTGAATAAGAAATGTTTAAACAAACATAAAAAGATATATCTACTGAGGTATAATACATTGCTGAGCAATGGGCTGCAATTTGATACTGGAGTATGAATGCTCATAATTTGCTTTGAGCGGAAAAGTAGGTAAAAATTTATTCGTGGTGATGCAAAATTTAGCATAGCCATCCAGACCAAATTTAATGATTCCTATGTCTAATTGGTAGAAATTTATGAACTCTAAAAAGTAGACACCATTTTAAAGAGTAAACTTTTATCACTTGTTCTTCAATTCTGAAGTTATATCAATATGTTCAGTTGCACTTCAAATTATTACACTTAATGATTAAATTTTATTTGGTGTATGAACGTCCCAGAAGTGCAGTTGTTTATTTACCCCCTCCTCCTCTGTTGCATCACGACCTAACTCCATGAGCGGTAAGTTTCTCTGGTCGGAATGGCAACAAAAGGCCATTGTCTGTAATCAATTCTTCAACAGATCTGAGTCATCACCTTTTACTACCAATTATGAAGAACTTAACTATATGTTGCTTAGGTATGTAGGAGGTATCAATGAAGATTTGTTGAAATTTTATTTTAAGCTATTTCTGTACTACTTAAATTAAGTACTAGGTCCAAACAAGCAAGAGAGTTAAACTAGAAGTTATTAATTTTTTAATAACATCATTCAACTTTTCAAAAGTTTTATATATTTATTTTAAAGTCATGATCAGTTAACTCATTTTGAAAGTCACTATTTTTTAGAGCTAAGTTTGTAACAATATCAAGTGTTGCAACAAAGAAGTGTGATTTGTATCTCATTACATATCGTTGTAATATGTTCTAAAAAAGGTTTGTATCCCAGAAATATGAGCTCAAACTTTTGTTTCCAGCCTCATATATTTATCTTAAATAGAGTATTTTCATAATTATCAAATAAGTCGTTGGAATTTTAAAGTTTAAGAAATGATGGAGAGATTTTTATACTTTTCACTTAATAATAGATAAAAATTTCAAAACAAGCACGTGTACTAAGATGTTAATTTTTTTTTTTTTTTTATGTAATGGCGAATTAAAAGAAACGACCTCTTCCGGCTAACCGAAGTTAACAAATGGAGAGGTGAACCGAATGAAATTTAATGAAATGATTGGATACGGTTCACTTCTCTGTACGCCAATTAATGCATGAATGGACGCATTTCGATTATTGTAAATGGCCGAATTTTTTCTTTGATGAAAATTTTATAAAGATTTGATATTTAAAAAGCACATTTTTATTTATTTATTTTTTAGAGAATCGCTCAGGAAAACCATAAAATTTTATTACTGGTTTGTTTGGCCTAACTGTGTATGGCAGAGTCTCAAGATCCTTTCATTCCTACTGTAAAATATTTTTTATTTTCTAATAACGCGGGGACATTTTGCCTGTTAAGCATTTGCCGCTGAAATTATTGACCATTTAAATATGAGAGCACCCTATAGGCGGCCAACACAAAGTGAATCCTCGTAATTAAGAAGCAGAAGACTCCTTAACTTGATCTACCCCTTCCAGAGGTATCGTTTGGGAACTTAGGAAGCATTGCGACCACGAACAAAGTGAATCCTTGTAATTTAGAAGCAGGACTCCCACACTTGGCTTGCCACTTCCAGATGAACCGTTTGGGAACTTGAAGGACATTGCGACCACGAAACACTGCAATATTAGCCCTGATGGCGACCTTGGATGATGGTTCACGGGCTGCATCAGTACATTGGTCCACTTAATGAGCCCAGCGCATGGGTACATCCATGGTGTCTACTGCGCATTTAGTAGAGCAATTGGCTGTCTTTGATGTTTGGAGAAAGTCTCTTCCTGTGCCAAGGCCATTTTATTGTCTGCCATCATTGACCTCGATAAGCCATACCTCCTCCACACAGTAGTAATAGCTTGCAGTGGACCATAGTGTTGAGGGCCCTTTATGTGCCCCAGCTTTGCGGTCGACTCTAGCCGGATAAGAGATCGCTGCCTTTGCAGACTCAGTACCACGGCTTACTATAAGGAACAAAGCTACGAGGAAAATTTGAATAGCTCCTCTGCTGCCTTGTCTTCTGATCTTATTCGTTTTTGGTCTATTCATTTTAATTCATACTTTTATACTTACTAATATCCTAGTAATAATGCGATGGGTTACAATATTAAGGGGACACATCACCTTCAAACCTTCAAAAAATCGGGTTTTTTTTTTTTTTTTTTTTTTTTTTTTTTTTTTTTTTTTTTTTTTTTTTTAAGAATCTTTGGAATTTTCTGAATTGTTTAAAACAAACCCAGTGGAAATATTTGAATTAGAACCTGTAAAACTATAATATAAAAAAGTAACACCGGTAGAATGGGACATTTAAATCACTCAGCTGGTGTTTGTTTATGTTTCTTCCTGCCGTTGTGTCATCACTTTTAACGTTGAAACAGTTTTAAGATTAATTGCTAACTGTGTAGTGTATGCAGCAGGAGAGTTTTAAACTGTTTTAGTATAATTTTAACAAAGGTAAACTAAAAAGTTCTATAATTTAAACTTTAATAGTGCTTTTCTGTATATATAATGATTTTTCATATTTGTATTCACTACAAAATATTCAGTTTTTCATTTATTTTTTTTCCACATAAGATTATTAAATAGTATCAACAACAAAACAGCACTTAAATGTTTATTATAAGCACTTATTAAAATTTTATAGGATTATATATGTAAATATTTGGTATGTCAGTTTTGTAATTTTGTATCATATTACTGTAAAGATAATGAAATACTTTAGAATATTAATAGTGAAAAATTAACCTCAGTGTTTTTTTTTTTTTTTTTTTTTTTTTTTTGTTTATAGAATGTCAATTTTATCTTCTATAATAAATAATTAAAAACATGTTTAAAGATCTTAGCATGCCAGCTTTGCTCATAAAATGTTTAGGAGATTATACACAGAATCCTGCTCTTTAATTTTGAAAGTATGCCTGAAAACTTTTGTCTGATTCAAATAGTGGTAAATGATGCATTTTATATATTTAATGATGGTCATGTTGTTTGAACCAGTGTTATGCAAGAACTGTCCTAACAAAGTGGTAATTATGCAAGAGTATTTACATACAACAGTAATCAACAGCAGATTCGTTGGGCTGAAGTCATGGCTACGTTAGTGGTTTGCAAAGCAAGAAAAAGACATAAAATTGCTATAAAAGTAAAAATATAAGAAACAGAAGGGACAATGTATACATATAGGCAATTTTAAATCATTTTATCAAATGTTTTAATGGAAATATGATGAAAATATCTGAAGTTTTAACTTTAAATGAATTTTACTCAAAATGATGTTTTTCAAACTTGCGCGCACTCTAAAAAGAAAACTATTGCACGTATGGATCTATAATTTTCAAGGTAAGTACTTTATAATACAGTACTAAAAGGAAACTCTACCTACTTTTTTGAAAGTTTTTTTTATTTTATGGGGTATTGTATTTGAAATTTAATTTTTCAATGTTATTTTAGGTTTTTTGAAAATTTATTCTCCTGGTGTAAAATTTCTGATAACTTTTAAATTTTAAATAGGTGGAGAATAATACCTAATGTTTCTTGTTTATAAAAATGCAAAAATTATTGCTAAAATACAGTTTGTGTTACTGTAAGTGTGCACGCAGTGTGATGGCAAATTTTTTAAATTTTCAAAACAAGCACTTTAATTTTATTATATAAAAAAAGTTCTTATTTACCAGAAACAAATTAAATACAGGAAAATAATTAACTAGATTTAAAGAACAAATGTTAAAATTTCCAAGTAATTTCCATAATAAAAAAAAAGTTGTGGCAAATCGAAAAATAACAAAAATTCCTCATTTTGAAGTTGCTTAAAGGTGATGTATCCCCTTAAATGAAGCGAAAAATAAGCTAGAAAACCAAATAATTGAATTTTGAAGGCGATCACTTATCAGTTTCAGCTTATTTAAAGTAATATTGATAAAAAAGAAAAAAAATAACTAATGTAATCAAAATTATACTTGAAAAAGCATATGGATGGTCAGTATCTACCAATGAAAGGATGTCCACCTCCAGCTCTATTAATGTTAATCACACTAGAACTGCGGGAATTTCGGTCTACGTAAAACCGTGGTCTAGGTCAAACTGACCTCGATTAATATGAATGCTAGTTGTTATTCAAAAAGTACACTGTATTTATACGCTATGAGATTGATTCATTTTTAGACATTCAATCATTATGAAAATTGATTGATAAATAATAAGATTTTACAATATCAAAAAGTATATACAGTTAAAAAATATGTAGACAACTTAAACGGAATTATTGAGTTTCTTACCAGTCATTGTTTTTGACACAGTTCAGGTGCAGCTTAGGCAGCTATTTTATATACATATTGTACATTTCCTACATATTTTACAGTGAGAACAAGTATGTACAGTTTTGTTTCCACCCATGGGTGCTTAGTCATGAACCCTTTTTCGCATAGGCACAGATTCTTCAATACTACATTTTCACAGATTTTTTTAAACAGATAAAATTAGGAAAAGTCAAGAAATTTACTTCAATTTCGTCAACAACTTTTTGAGAAAATTGGACACAAAATAGTTTTTGGATCAAAATGACCCATACCGTGGTTCTAGTGTTAAAGCAAGGAAGTAGTACTGATTTTTTAATGAATTTCTTACGAAGAAAAAACACTTTTACTTAACCCAAACATAGACGTCATTTTTAGTCCAATATTTTATTAAATCTGGATATTTTTGACTTGGCAAACAGTTTTAAAAATTAGATACGTTTTTCTTGTCTGATCTGTAGGAACATGTCGCATTGTAGATCACATACCTCTAAGTTGTAAATTTAGTGCTTGTTCTCCGATTGTAAATACCAAGAGAATTCTTGTAGAGATGTAAAGAGAATTCTTGTTGACATGTAAGATGATGTTCTTCGGCGTTTTAGTTTCTTTAAATTGTAAAGTGAATTCTTCAATATATGAGCTAAAATTCTTAAAATCTCTAGTGTCCTGGTGATTCTCCGCTACTAAATATAGATAGGAACTCATTGTTTACCGTAGAACTTTTGAAAATCTTTAATTTGTTCCTAAATCCGTTAATATTTCCTACATAACTGATACTACCTGATTTGTTTCTCGAAGACAAAGGTTTGAGATATTAAGGTGATTAGTCATATCTGTTAGAAAAGGAACTGCTTTAAAAATTTGGGCTTTTAGTTTCTTTTTGTAGTTTTGTGTTATCAGATGAGAGAAAGCCGTTGAGGAATACAGAGATTTCCCCGCGAACGACAAAAAAGCAGTCAATTCACATTCTTATTTTTAGCCACTTTACACTGTCTAAATTCTACCTTAATTTTCAGGAAACACTGCTTGAGTGTTCATTTGCAAAAGAGCAGTGGATTTTGATATCTTAACTTTCAACGCTAGCAGCTTTTTTGTGGCAAAATCTAACTAAACAAATAAATAAATTACAGGATATAATCTTTCATCTAAAAAAATAAAACTTATTATGTAACTCATTGATATCTATAGCCCTTATTTGAGGGAAGTTAAGAAAATAGTTTGTAAAATTTTTATGCCTTTATTGGAAAGATTTTACTTTTTTAGTGAAGGAAGATTGCAACACTACAACCTCCTCTTCCTCCACATTTTCAAATATCTGCAGTTATGTGTAATTCTGTCTTTTGGATTGATGCTTTATGACTTTTTCCAGATTCGTACTGGAATTTACGTTTTCAGTACCTACATCAACTGAAATGAGGACGAATAGCTATATCTATACCGTGAAGTTAGGAGTACGTGATTTAAAATCGCATTCCAGAGTTTTACTCTAAAGCGAAAAGATTTCTAAAGAATCAAAATTTATTCTTTACAAAAAAAAAAAAAAAAACAAAAAAAAAAAAAAAAAAAAAAAAAACGCTTCTGTTTGTTATAATATATGTAGGTCAAAGCATACGTAATTTTCACGGTACAAACAAAAAGAGAAAGTATGAGTTAATGCCACACCTTATGCTAGAATTCAGCAGTCTACTGTTAATTAAAGTTTTAAAAAATATTTAATGAAAAGATAAAGTTTGGTCTTTTGTAAATATTTTGATTAATATTCGCCTGTGATTTCGTTATTATCTTTAAATTAAGTTTTCACTATTTCCGAAATTAGAATGGAGTGTTTATTGTATCTGAGTAGCGCCTTTTGTCTGCTGTCTCTACTTTGTCCTTCGTTGCCATCTAGATTCGATTAATAAATGCGTTTGAAGGGAAGGTACAGTAGGGTTGACGCGGAATGCGGTGATCACTAAACCGGAAAACCTTCAGAGGAGCAGACCTTCGCTAAGAACTGGACAGACGTTTTTGTTGGTCAGGGTTTGCATAAGCTTCGAATTCAGAAGGTATTTTCGAACAATGATTCATGAACTTTCTCAAGGAGAATTTCCGGGTGAAAAATCAATACGGGTAGAAATAGTTTAACGAGGAAAATGACCTTCCGTCCGTGATTAGCTTTCTCGAAGAGAATGAAATCTCTCTGCGCTACGGTCAACTTTTACAACATGAGGACTAATTAGACCTACTGCTTTAAGCTGATTCTGAATGGCTATAACATCCATGCCAGCGATAAGATTCTAATCCTTAGACTCTATAAATCAGTGCTTATTTATTGGGTTTTTGTCTGCTTTTACCGGAATAAAAATTGCAACTATTTGACATTTTATACGAAAGACTATGAGATTTCTCGAATATTCGGATTGATATATTGGGATTTCTTGATATAGATCTTATTATAAAGAGCAAATTTTTATAGTGTAAAGGGACTTCGTCGAGTAAAGGCAGACTAGATAAACAACAACAACAAAAATTCTTTAGATTTGTTCTCTTGCAAGGAAACGACTCTGAATTATTTATAATTTATAGTAATATTCTTATTAATTCCTAGCTAAAATAAATATTTTTTAAAAATAATACTTTATTTTTTTATTTATTTAAAAAGTTAATAATTTAATTTATTTTTGGTGAATGTTAAGGCGTTGATCATCGTAACCAAAGTTCGCGTTTTCGAGTCTCGCTTCTGGCATGGCTGTTTGGAGACGTTTGGAATCGGCTTTAAGCAGTAGGTTCCGATATCATTAGCCCTCGTATAGAAAAACAGTAGCCGTATAGCGCTTCAAACCAAAATTTAAAATTGTCTACTACTTTTTCTCATTGCTATAAAACAATATTGATACTATGCCGGAAAATACGCTCACGTTAGACTATACCCAGAAAGAAGGAGGGGATTTTCAGAGGAGGAAATTTTTTTCTCGCCAGATTCCGTACTTCTATCCCAACTAGAATACCTTCAGACACACAAATTTGTTCGGGACATTCTAGTCTCATACAGGGAGATGTTGCGTGTGACTACTAGTTTCGATTCATAGTCATGGTAGCTCAGTAGGCAAAGGCGTCGATCTCAAAGGTGAAGGATTGCGGGTCCAAGGCTCGAGACAGCCAAAAATTAGCCATGTTCATAAATGGCGGCTAAACCACTTCAAATAGGTTTGTGGTGGCAATGTAGTCCAAGTTCCCAAACGATATCTCTGGAGGTGGTGGGCCAAGCCTGGGAATCTTCTGATTGGTCCCTGCTTCTAAATTACGAGGACCCACATTGTATGTTTGTGGTGTTCTAAAAAGTAATGTTGCCGCCTATTCGATGCTTCCATAATAAAATGAATCCTAAAATGAATGCTTACATAATAACGAATTCCGTGGGTGTGTCTTAAGAGGCAAGTGCCCAAGCGTTATTAAAAAAGTAAAAAAAAAGGTTTTGAATCTGGTACATTAACTCTACCTGGTGGAGGGACCCTGGTCGTTTCGTCAGCGGATCTTAAGCACGGATAAAAGAGGAGGGTTGGGCAATGGGCCAATCACCATTCCCTTAAAAAACCCCAGGTTACAGAAACTGCAGGTCTTAAATATATTTTGCTCCTGGAAGATGTAGCGACTTGCAAGATTCCTGAAGGGACCTATCTGGGCTGGTTTGAAGAGGCGCCAGTGATGTCGCAAGAAGAAAGCCGAAAGAATCCCTTGAGAAGGATAAAGTCATTTAGAAAGAGAAGAAACTGGAGGTCCAGTTGGCAGGAAGCAAGAGTGGCTGCGGAGGACAGGGTATAGTACAAAGCAAGACTTAATGCCTTATGTGCCCAAGGCACTAAGAAAAAAGATTATGATCATGATGAATCCTGTACGTTATCCACTACGTCGGCTGTATTAAAAGTCTTAACTTTTAAAGTTAATATTTTGGTGCTTAAATATGCGTGGTGGTATATTTTTTCAACCACCTAGAAATAATGCAGTCTCAAAACTTTACGAAAAAGAATTTGTTATAACAAATCTACAAACGTAATAAAAAGCATGTCTTAACAAGCCGTAAGTCAAATTGGTAATATCGATCCCAAAAGTCTGCCAACAATTAGGATTCAAGCTCCGACACAAAAAGACATTGCCGTCGACTACCTCCTCGACAGGGAAGATAGCATTAATATTTCATAAAGTATTAACTCGGAAGTATGGATAAACGACATTTTAAGGCACTCATTAGAAGGTTCCTACTTCATTTTGCTCTGGGATATACCCAGCGGCAAGCACGTTTAATAGGTGATCCAAATGTCATCTCAACTGATGAATAGTACTTCATTAAAATTCCTTTCTTTCTTCATTGGATTGATTTTCGAATTTCTTATGAATTGCATGTAGTAACCACGTCTACAGAATGGAATATATAATATCTCCCATTATAGTACCCACATGTTAAAAATAAGACTGTTTCAATTTCATCCAAACCATATATTCTATTTAAACTTTATCGCAGACACGTTTTTAATGTTACAGTATTCTCAAAACCAGTGAAAAATAAAAAAATTGTTCATAAACCGATTTTTTTTAATGATAGGTCTAATCGACAACTCTTATTTTTCAGATATTTATTCAAACCTCATCTGTTACTTGAACCAGGATTTTATTTAACCAGCGTTAAGACAATGGAAATCTTAAAAACTCTATATACCTTTTATTCTCCATGCGTTTGGGGGAAGGTTAAGTGAATAACGGTTGTTTTAACCCATGAGGAAATTTTTTGCACCAACACCCAAAGAAAAATAGGGTTTTCCGTTATTTCCCTTTCTTAAGTGTTGGTAGGAGAGGCGTCCGACTGGCGAGTGGGAAAGGCATGTCTCAAAGAAATGAGGTCATAGCTCAAGTGTTTTCTGCATTGTTGTTCGCTATTACAAGATAGATAAATGTTCGGTTTGAAATTAATTTTTACCTATTTGTGTGTTATGCTATCAGATACATTCAGGATACATTTCTTTGTTCCATTGTGCGGTGGACACTATGCTTGTAACAGTTTACTCAGACTTCTGTGTGCTATTTCAAAAGACTTTTCGTTAAGAACTCACCTGTATGACCGTTCGAGAAATGTATTTTACTGCAGAGCGTAGATCAGAGCAGAACTAATAATGATAACTATGACGTTAAACAGATTTCCCCAGACTTCCGGCTAAAGGGAAAGATCATCTCTTTAACCTAAAGAAAAATAATCCTTTAACACGCCTTTACTGGAAAAGTATTTCTACATTTTTTTTCTGTTTGGGATTCGATTCTGTGCCTTCTTCATTTTACCATTCCCAACTCCTGAATGACCTTTGCCGAGCAGCATTGAAATTTCGTTAATGAAACGTTTGGGATGCTAATTTTGTAGAAAAATGCTTCCTCGGAGATTATAAACCTGTTTAAGATGCCTTGATAGAAGAAGGAAGAGACCATTTTTCCCGTTTGCAAAGAAACTGAAATAGATGCATACATTAATAAATGCATTTGATTTGCAGAATGGGAGAAGTTATTTTTGTAAAAAAAATAATTCAGCTCGTAGTTTCACGGGAGATTAAAAAAAAAATTCTGATAGCTTGAGCAAAACTATTTTTTGAAAAATTCAGTATATATGTGATAATTTTATAAATGTATCTAATCATTAATTACGGTATTCAGAGTGAAACTACACTGTGAAAGCAATATATGAATATCAAGACCAGCTTAAATTTGAGATTGAATTCCGCAAGAACCAATGTTACGCAATGGAGAAGCTAATTTGGAGCATAATTTCTGTTAGAATGTTTCATTAACTTTTAGTATCAGAAATTCACCTTTTCTAACTGCTTGAAGTAATTTTAGATGGTGGTTATAGAGGGGAATATGAAGAAGTGAATGTTATTTTCGTAGCACTGGAAGCAAAATCTCATTTCGGTTTTCAAAAAATTGATTTAGGCTAGACAAAGCTATGCATTAGTAACCTAAGAATGTCTGTCGGTTGTTTGTTCGAGTAAAAATAATTACTACCTATTAAATAAAATTTAATTAAAATAAGCAATAAATCAAAGGCTATGAATTATAATTCTATTAAATGTGAATTATTAATTAAAGGACCTGTAATAATAAATTAAAGACTAATTTATTATACAGGGTAGTCCAAAATTATCGAAAGCATTTCATGCTCGATTTTTGTTTAGAGCGATACTGTCTACTATTTTACTACATGAGGGCTCATGAGACCGGACCTACAGCTAAAAGCCGATTCCGAACGGCTACGAATATAAATGCAACAGTGGGATTCGAACCCACGAACTCCGGTTCCGAAGATCAGCGTTCTAACCTTCCGGCTATCGTTCGGCCATTTAATTTTTAAATTAAAAAAAAAGCAAAATGAGATACGTGCACGTTTCTAGTTTTCTTGGGAAGAGAATTTAAAGCCGATACTGTAAATTGAGTATTATTTAGCATTTCAGCTGGTATTCCTCACAAGGACTTCAGGTCATCGCTATCCGGTACTAGAGTTGTGTACACTCGGACCTTAACATACTTCCCTAAAGAAAAAACAAATTAATGGTGAGTTATGTCGGGGGACTGAGCCCCGTTTATATGTGTCAAATGCAGAGTAAATCCGTGAATCGCACTCCCCTTTCAAGACAGCCCTATCAAAGGGAAAAATGAGGTGTAGATAAGTTCTTTTCTACCAAGGGAATTGCAGGGTATACTCTCTTTTCCCATTATCCTTTGCTTTTGTCGTGGGTGGCGCTCAATTAAAATGGCCGACTTCGATGTTACCGTGTGCATGGAATTTGTACGAATTTCTTCGATTGCAACATCTGTCTCATATGATATACATTGGGTACAGATGCATTATAGACACCGTTTTTTTTGTCGCCAAATTTGGCAATTTTTGGCGATTTTAAGGGGCGATAGTGGGTTGGTGTGTTAGTCCTGACTTTGGTGACGGGGTATGGCAGCTCTAATGTGTTCTTGCACCCCATTGGTGCACGTGATTTCTGATGTCAGTACCCAGCACTTAAAAATGTTATCAATTTGCTTGAAACTTACTATGAAATCATTAATAAAACAAATTCATAAAATTATATCATGTTTAAAGGGTAGTAATTAATAAACTCGGTTTTGATTTTGTGTTGAAGTAGGGGGAAGGTAGTCAAAACAACTTAAATTCCAAATATCAAAAAGGTAGGTTATAATAGGAATAATGTTTCAACTTGAAATGTACTATTCCCCTGAAATCATTCCAAGAATTTAAAACAATTTCATCCAAGCAGTAAACGAATTTTTGTTTACATTCTCCACTAAGCAAGGTTAGCTTTTTACAAAGTAAAATAAATAATCAAATATTTAAAAGGAAAAATCTGAATAAAAGCTAAATTTTTATTGTGCGCTTTATATAATTTTCTTTTTATATTGTAAATCCAGCTTTTAAAAATTTCTAGAGGTGTTTAACTTAAAT
This sequence comes from Pardosa pseudoannulata, assembly GCA_032207245.1. Lineage (NCBI taxonomy): Eukaryota > Metazoa > Arthropoda > Arachnida > Araneae > Lycosidae > Pardosa > Pardosa pseudoannulata. Next base: position 1,474,785 of record CM063498.1, on the reverse strand, counting down.
AATAATTTTAATATGTAATGACTAACTTAATCATAAAATAAAAACACAATGACAATTTAGAATTTTTGCATTAATAAGATAAAAGAGGTTTCATAGTACAAAATTTTCTGCATTACGTAACCCTGCATAGCAAATAAACATCTTGAGGAAGTTTCTACGGAATGTTTGTTTCTTATGTCGGAATGACTAAAATATGTTATATTTTCATCATAATTTAATGAATTTTTCACTTGATTCATTAAAAATAGTTTAAAGTAACATAGATATTGCACTTTGTATCGAAAAGTAAACAAGACACAATGCACGAATGATAGAATTGCATTTCCGAACTTCTGACGATAATCACGGCAAAAATGAACGGTGAAATCACTGCTCATGTGAGCGGGTTTCTTCTACCCTTCAAGTAAATTCCTTTTTACCTAGTCACATCTAAACCGGGTTTAAATGTGCTAAAAAGCAGCTTAAATGCTGGATAAATTCGTGACTGTTTCCAAAGGACATTTTTTTTTACCAAGATAATCATTTGATGCATGTGTATATATATGTTAAAAAATACCCTAGTATTTTTTAAACAAATTTTCTAAAAGTATTTTTAAAATGAATTGAAATTTCAAAAAACTAATTATGAACTAGAAATTTTAGAATTTCATTTTTCTAACCTTTCCTAAATGGACTCAATTGGTGTGAATTCCTGAAGACTTAAAACAAGATGTTAAAAGAGGCATTTACAAGTACCAATATAAGGTATGTTTATGCAATCGATATTTTTAAGCGTTAAAAACAGTGTTGCGGTGAGATTTCACTGGTTCGTTATCTGGTGAGAACACTTTCCTATGGAACCGTTTTTAAAACTAGACAAAACTATAAAAGATTGTACTTAAGATATTTTCAAGCTCAACAAAAGTATAGAATAGTAAAGAAAATCCAGCTAATATAAAAAAATCTTGCGGGATTCATTTTTTAAAAATTCAAAAATTATATCTGTGGTAATTTCAAAAAGTTTTTTTATACATTTTAAATTTTTGTTTCTCTTGAAACTATGTGTTCATTTGATGATTTGGCTTGAGGCGCTACGGTCTAATATTTTACAACACGGGACCTAATACTTAAAGCCGATACCGAATGGCAACGAACTTCCATGCCCTATTGGGATTGGAATCGGCAAATTTACAGAAGGTCAGAGTCCTAAACACTCGGCCATCGTTTGGCAAGTGTTTATTTGAAGTGCGTAATACTACGAGCAGTGTTTCGAATCGATACATTTTTCGTTCTTGTTCAACTAGAAAAAAGTATATTGGTTCCGGTTTTCGTTCCGCCAAAAATAACAGTTTTCGGTTCAGTTCCGAATGAATAATTTTATTTTATACCTATTCTTATTCGTACTAAAAATGTAATTCTATCGTAAACAAAAATATAAATCTAGCAAAATTTATGAGATTTTATACTACACTATGTGAATGAATATAATTAAGCAGCATGTACAATACGAGCGGTGAGCAGAGAACGGCGATCATTGAGATTGTTATTCATTATCGAAATCGCATTTGACAACTGAATTGAATCTGACTTCTACAAGTAGTTTCATGAGAAACTGAAACAGAAATGTACTAGTGAACATCAAAACAGGAAATCGAGAAGCAATGGGCATATAATGACGATAATTATAGGGTTAACGCTCAATTAATAAATACTGATAAGTTGGTTACAGTAAAAAAATGATTGAAAATATATCGATACGAAATAAACCGATATTTTTTTGGCTCAGTTCGGTTTTCGTTCCGACCAAAATAACGGTTTGTCCCGGTTTTTGGTTCAGTTCCGGTTCGAAGCTCTGATTACGATTTCTATGAAGACTATGTCCTAAATAGCGCCAGATATCCAGTCGGATTCCTGAATCAATAATTTGAAAATTTAAGATGAGAAGTAACACAAAGTGCCTTAATACTCTGCCGATACTTTGAAACGTTAAGAGTACGATAAAATTTACTATTTATTTTCCCTTGTTGAGATTACCGAAGAATGAGTTTGACCTCTCGATGACCTTTTTTCTTATAATTACCCGATTTCTAACGGCTAGTTTTTTACAAGGTTACACAGATGATGAAGCATTGAAAAGCCAATGGTGAGGACAAGTTAGGCTTCATTTCCTTGTTTTTAAACATGTTCGGATGTAGTACATTTCCTATAGTGTCTGCTACACGACAACAAAAATAAGGTAGAGGGAAATATTTTTTGGTTTGTTTGTTAAGAAACGAGAAATTATGTAAATTTTTATGTAGCAGATTTCATTTATGGGATCGTCGAGCCTGTTTTCAACTGTTATTTTGCCTCAAAAGATGATTAAGGGATTTGGAAAAGAATAATAAAACTATACCCATATGCAACAACGAATGTTTCAAAAGATGTTAAAGATTGGTACATATGACGAAAGTTTTCTTTAAGCACTTGTGGTTACACATATTTTCTCAATTTTCCATATTCCTCTGATCAAAGAATGAGTATTTATTATCAGCAAATGGGTTGTAATTTTTATATTGCTTTTTACGATTTTCATAAATGTTGCTGTAAAATAATTTAATAGAATGTCATTAAACTTAGAAAGCTATTCTTATGTCTGGGAGATGTTCTGTAATTAAAATAAACTATTAAAGGATGAAAATTACTTTAATGCACAATAAGTCATTTTTTTGAATGAAACCGTATTACTTATCTTTTCTTGTTTTAAAATGAATTATAACAATGTTTTACAAAAACAGGTGAGGAAGTATACTTTTGTACTTTTATATGTTTTATTTACTTTATGTACTTTTGTATATTTTTGTTTACTTCTTTGGAAGTTCTGCGCATTTAAAAATTAATCTTTCGACATTTATTTCTAAAACCTACTTAGAAAATTTTGGATTGCAATACCATCTGGTAAATGAAAGCAATAATTTAAAACCAACCTTTTAACACAATACATAATGTATTTTCATGCTTAAAGCGTGTTAATCTGTCAGTCCAGGGTACTTATTTGTAGCCAAAAACACTAACCAAGGCTTGGTTAGGTTTGGAGCTCCACGGTCTGCTTTTTTGCAACACAGGAGATAATGAGACCTAGACCTACTGCTTAAAGCCGATTTCGAACGGCTACGAACATCCATGCCCCAGTGGGATTCGAAACTACAAGTTCCGGTTCCAAAGATCAACGCCCTAACCAATCGGCCGGATATTCACTAACCAAGAGTAGTGAATATCCGGCGGAGATAGAAATAAAGATAGAAACGAGTTGGACTGAACAAATTTATACTGTTTCTTGTTTGGTTTATGTTCCTTACCATTTCATAAGCCGGTATATTTGGTTGGTTTCTAATAACTTCCACTTCCTTTGACACTTGGACACATGCTTAATATAGCATCAAGAAGCGAGCCATTTTTGAGAAATTCAGTGTCCAATAAATTGATTGCCATTCAAATATTAAACAAACAATTTGAAATTCTGAAGTTATGCAACGCTATAAATTTAAATACAAAATAATCTTATAAAATCGTAATACTTTATTGAGACTATACTTGAACAAGAAGGAACTTGGGTGCTATTTTACGTGCAGGAAGTCATGGCGGTAATTGTTGATGACCTCATATTCCCATATAAATAACTTTTTATCGTCTGTCCATCTGATAAATATCATTTGAGAAACTCGATCTGAAGTGAAAGAAAACGCTATCTTCCAAATTTTCTTTGCCGCAAAGCTTCGAGGTTACAAAGCAATTGTTCGAAGATAAGATCATAGCCTTTTTTAGTGGGTTCAAATGACCAAAGAGAATCCAGGAATAAAGAAGTAAAAAAGAAGCCCAGACAAAAGATGTTAAGTCCTTCGTATGAGATTCTACTCCGTTCCACTTAGATGTGGGAAATACCTCCCACATCTTGTTCGATCAGAACTTCGAAACAAAAGGAAACTCGAACGAACAAAAAAAGAGTTATCTCGATATTAAAAAAATATTCCACTACCCACCATACCAGTCAGAAACGGTTACAATCCGTTAATTGAGTAGCAAACCGTGACCGCGACTTCCAGTAAAAACTTTCTCTTTGAACCGAACCCGAAACTTGCAAGCGGAAAAGTAAAACCAGAAACACAAAAACAAAAATTCCGGTTCTTGTCACCTTGCATTCGGATACGACTTGCAGACCTACATTCTATGGAATAAACAAAACCAGCGTAGTAGAATTTTTTTTCTTCCTGAGTGAGTGAGAGCGGGTTTGGAGAGCAGAAGATTTTCTTCCCTCGTCAACAGCGTTGGAGTTAAGTTGTGTGGCGGCTGCTTCCCGATTCTTCTCCTGGAGATCGGGTCTATTCTTTCTCTCTATCAAAGATGCGGCACTCGCTTGTGATCCTAGCCGTGATTTGTGCGGTCATTGCTGAAGGTAAGTACAAAAGAACTTTCTACGATAATATGAACTTAATTTAAGCCAAGAAAAATCTCATGCTCTTATAAATGTCTGATTTGTCTGAGTGTCTTAAAAAGGTTTAAACTTCAAAAATTTATAAATTGAAATGCAGACAATTCTGTCTACTTTAAAAACCATTACTTTTACCTTATTTCAAATGGTACGAAAGTTATAGTGAATAAATTTATCTTCATTATCTGTCATGTTCAGACATTTAAATTTTTATTTTCCTAATGTTTTAGAGATTTTGATTTGGGCTCAAGATATCTTCCAAACTGTTTCTAATTGTTCTGTGAAATTTCATTTAGTGATGAATATAGATATTACGAATTATGCATCAAATAATTTAATTATTGTTCCAAATTTAAATTTTTAATTATTATTATTAGAAAATTTGATTATTTTAGAAGTTTGTGAATTTATATACGGTTTTAGATATAAATAATTTATGCATGGATTTATAAATGAATGTATTGTAAAGATATATTATCAATTATGTATGTGAACCTATTTGTATTCTGTATACAGTATATTTTCGATATACTGCGCGCTAGGCTCTCTGCAATAATAATAATACAGAAATTGAAAAACTAATTATTAAATTACTTTTACAAATAATGAACATATATTTTAAAATAAAACTTGATACATCAATGCAAAGAAGCAGCATAAAAGCAGTTTTAAAATTAATGAATTAAGCCGCTTTAAAACTTAAGTACTTTCAACATTTTTACCAAACTATCTAAAACTTTAGATGTGCGTCATTTATCAAGTAATTTGGGGATTTTTTTCAGTAATAGAGAAATTAGTTTATTATTTAAAACTACATCTTGTAGTATTTAAATTTTGTTTCAAAGCTATTTTATATTTTATTTTTTCCCAGAACAATAAAGTAATGTATGAGGGATTTCTAAACAAATATTTTAATTTTATGGTCTAACATATTTTATATAAATATTTTTAATTTAAAGTTCTTCATTTTCAAGTCCGTTTGGATTCATATTATCTCTTTTTATATGACTAATTTAAACTTTCCGTGATACACACACACACACACACACACACACACACACACACACATATATATATATATATATATATATATATATATATATATATATAGGTAAGCAAACCCTGTTACAATAAAAACGATATATAACTCCAGGATATAACGAACTAAAATTTTAGTTCCACTGATTTTCCATTGTATTTAATACTAATTTATCCATTTATAACTCTTAAATCTTAGAAATCGGGATACGATGAGTCTTTTACTTTTAGTTTTCCATTATATATATATATATATATATATATATATATATATATATATATATATATATATATATATAGTGGATATATAAATATATGTATGTATGTACATATGCATATTTATATGTATGTATGTGTATACACACAAACACACACACACACATACACACACACACACACACACACACACATATATATATATATATATATATATATATATATATATATATATATATATATATATATACAGAGAGAGAGAGAGAGTCAAAACTCTTTTACAGCGAAGTCGACTTATAACGGACTCTTAGATATAACGATCTAAAATTTCAGTTCCGTTGATTTCTATTGTATTTAATGCTGATTTATCCTTTTATGGTGAACCTCCCAAATCTTAGAAATCCGATATTACGAATTTCCCCCTTTTTTAAAGTTCTTTACTAAAATTCCCTTTTTCAAACTTATTTGCACTTTGGAAAACAGTATTTCATCTGTAATTTAATAAGAAAGTGAGTGAAAATAATAATTTTCTGTTCCTACAATCAATGAACAAAATATTAAATTTATTTATTTATTTATTTATTTGTATTGTACGAAGGTGTTCATAAAATTTTCTCTCTATCTATATTGTGTCAGCAGATGAGTACCCATTATATTTGCAGCAAAATTAAAAGTAATTATTTTTTCATTTGGCTTTTAATTTTTAGTAAATTTAATTCTTGTTTAAATTTAATAGGTTATTAGTCAGTTTGAATCAATCGATTTTATTCAATTTTTAATTAACATCATTCTGATGGATATTTATTATCATGTTTTTAATTACATAGCTATTTGAATACACTTAGCAACTAATGAACTATACATTTTGTGACATTTAATCTTTTGGATAACGGTTTGGATATAAGGATATAACAAACAGGACCATATATAACCAAACGGATACAACGAACAAAATTTCTGGTCCCTTGGAGTTTGTTGTAAAGTTTCAGTTGCATATATTTGCATGTGTCACATTGGCGTAAATATAACTATTATGCACTTCTCGGTGACTGTAAATTAATTACATTATCAATTACCAAATGTATATTATTCTATTTAAATTTTTCTGTTCTTTATCAATTTTTATTCTCCTTAAAGTTGCAATGTACTGTAATGACAAACAATATCTTTTGATCTGCCTTACTGGAAGGTCTAGAAAACTACACATATTTATAAATATCTTACACAAAGCATTCATATATACCTTATAAAACGTAACTGAAAGGTTTCTCTCTAAATGTTTTAATGCGGGACAATGCCGAATAAGATTTACTTTTAAGGTTTTAAGATGCAGTACGTCAATTTGTTTCAATTCACCTTATTACTATGCTAGAATTAAAAAAAGAATGTACAAATTATGCTAATTCTCTAAACATTTAGGAATCAATCTTTGTCATTTTCCAAATACGCAGAAAAAGTGGTGGAAGTGGGTTTTCTATCTAAGACAATAATTTGCAAAGGGGGGGGGGTGAGGCCAGGACCCATCCGAGGTCACTTTAATCCTTTCTTTTTTTTTGGGGGGGGAAAGGGGATATACGGTTAATAGTTAATAAAAAAAACTTTTAAAGGCACTTTATTTCTTGTTAACAATTTTTTTTATCTGACTGGCAACATGTGTAAGACGGAGTGTGATAAATGGACAGCCGGCGCATGTACCTTGTACATACATAATTTGTTAATAGTTACGACTAAATAAGAAAATATCATTCTTTGTTATACCTTAAAATATCTTTTATCCAACCATTTATTTTTATTCTTTGTTCTTAGGATGAAATGTAGTAGACGGGGAAAGTAGGATCAGAATCTCTATTATAATAGATATTTAATATAATATAATATGTGAATATAATGTTATATATATAATATATTATATGACTGTAAGCCTTAATATTGAAAAATCATTGCATATATATAAGTTATTTATTATAATTGCATGCCTTCTAGCATAAAACCTATAAGGATACAATGGTAGTTAACTCTAAACATAGCCTTTCCGTTTCAAAAACCATAATTTTGTCATTTAGTCGAAATGCCCTCCAGCTCACACGGCACTGCTTCCGAATAAATCGGTTCATTAGCATTCTTTTTACATTCATTAAACGGATTGGTATTTCGCCAGAAGAAAATGACGGCGTTTATTACGAATTTCAAAGTTGGGGCGGGAAAACATTCAACTATTTTTATCCTTGATCTTCGGAAACGGAAACAATGGACTTGGTGAAAACACAAGTAGGCCGGTTCTAATACCCGATTAAAATGGAATAATAGGATTAGTGTCGTTGCAGAAGAAATATTAATATACTATATTTTGTAAAGTCAAATAGCTCGTGTTCTTAAATTGATATGCGGCGAATTCAATGTCTGCCGCATAAAGAAATCATTCAGCTTGTGTTCTTCAGAGTTATTTTCATTTGCGTGAGTTAACGTTAAAGTGACTGGGTGCTTTATAGTGCATATATATATATATATATATATATATATATATATATATATATATATATATGCATGCACTATAAAGTTTTAATGGGTTAGACCCCTTCTCTGAGGACGTGAACAGTATCCCAGTAGTCAGTTTAGATGTGGGGTTAAAATGGGGAAAAGAAAGAAGGACGGGTTTTGCCCTTGACTTTAGACTTGCAAACACCTGAGAATTTTCTCGGACCTTCATGAGGGCTTTTGGTTTTAAATAGACTTGGGCATGTTTCAACTATCGGATTACGGGAAGTTTCCTGACAGTACATTCCTTAGGGGCCGTGTTCCGGTTTTATACAAAATATCTACATTAATTTACAGATTTAGATTACTTTTCCCTTACACACACACGAACATATATATAGCTTATTTTTTATTGACACACACAAGTAACATATAATATATATATATATATATATATATATATATATATATATATATATATATATATATATATATATATATATATATATATGACACAGACGAGTGGTTAAGGAATGGAAGACACGTTTGGTTTCATATATGAAAACTTACATTTTTCGACGACAAGCGTGGAGGATGTTATAAGCCCGAGTTGCCGCTCAGAACTGTCTTTTTTTACATTGCTACCTAAGCAAATTTCTATTGTCTACGAGTCAGCTTCTTTAGAGAACTTTTTTCTAGACTTTTTTGGAACTATGCAGACTTGAGTTAGTCTGTATAGTTCCGCTCGAGGGTGTGTCTTTCTCCTGTTACGTTATAGTTAAAGAGTTTCGAATATTTTAAATTATAACTCGCTTAATTCTTAACCATCATTTTTAAACCTTCGTTAGCACACACACACACACACACACACACACACACACACACACACATATATATATATATATATATATATATAATACACACATGTATATATTTTTATAAATATGATGAATTATTAAAAATTCTGCTAATGATTCATCGATATAAATTTAAATCTTTCATCCTTTATGAATGTTTTGATGTATATGTATGGGTGACGGATCCATCAATCACCTTTTTATTTGGACTACAAATCTATTTCCACGATTCGTTAGCATACACTCTAAGTAGGCTTCACGTGAGTTAAACAGAAAAGTGGATGTTTGCCTACGAGGTATACCTGACAAAGAAAGATAATCTTTTCCTACCCAAGATGTAATCCTTCACTCAGTCGTATTAAGGTTTGGGGAGACATTTGGCTGACGCCTGTCTCTGTCGGACACTTCCCAGTAGACTCGAAATGCGTCTCGCATTTTAATGCCGGATCTCTTTACGATTTTTAACTTACATAACGAGGAAAAGATACGGCGTGCACGAGGACGTATATTTAAAGATAAATTTAAAATGGAAATAAAATTTAAATTTAACTTTAAGTAAACTAGTTTTTTTTTATTTTATAAAACGAACTGCATTAAATCGGTATTCAAAGCCGTTTTTAATTATTTTCGACTTTTACTGTAAACTGGTTTTGCAGTAGGAATAATGAAACCTTTTATATTTCTTTATTTCTGAAAATAAACTCGCCGGAAATTCAGAAATCAAATGTTATGCATTCTAAATGGTGAGTTTATATTTATTTTTTTAACCTCTTGCTCCCTTGTTTGAAAATAAAAAAAAAATCATTTTGTGGTTCGTTATACTTAAAATGACATTTTAATGGTATTAAAGTCAGGAAAGCCTATCATTTTTAATTTATCATCTATCTCTTCCAGGAAGTATGACGTCACTTTCACTGGTCTCCATATTGGACATAGTTGTTTCACCCAAAGTTATCGACTGTTTAGAGAATCGATACCCATTTTTAACACGAGAACGGGAGTTCGGTCTACCTGAAACCGTGGCCCGGGTCAAACTGAACCCGATTGATATGAAACTTCTTGTTATTAAAAACTATATTGATACGCAATGACATTTATTTATTTTTAGACATTCAACTATTATAATAAACGATGAAAAATAATAAGATATTACAATATCAAAAAGCATATATAGTTAGAAAAATATATAGACAACTTTAATGAAATTATTGAATTTCTTACCAGTCATTGTTTCTGACACAGTTGAGGCGCAGCTTAGGCAGCTATTTTATATACATATTGTACATTTCGGGCGGAGTTTGGGCAACTTTTCTCATATATATTTTGTACATTTTGGTTTCCAGTTAGAACAAATATCTACAGTTTTGTTTCCACTCTTGGGAGCTTCGTCATGAACCCTTTTTCGCATAGGTATAGATTCTTCCATATTCTATTTTCGTTAATTTTTACTAGTATTAAATTAGGAAAAATCAAGAAATTTATTTCAATTTTGTAGGGTTTTTTAAAACGAAAATTGGACGCAAAATAACATTGCGTTAAATATTGTTTCCTCATCACTGTTAAACACTTTCTCGTAGAGTGCCCACATTTTCGGCCGTCATCGTATTGACTGTTTTAACTTGCATCTTATGAATCTCTTACTTTTTAGTTTACCGTATTTTCATAATTTTGACTTCTTAAAAGACATTGGTTTTTATGCGTTTATTTGAACTCACTAGCTTACCTTTACACAATACACTTTTTTACTTATTTCTGTTATTTACTTTCATGTTTTGAATTCCTTTAGTCATTTTATTCGAGCACTTTTTATTCGGCTCTCGTGATCTTGTTTTAAATTTTTAGAGCACTCATTCCTAGAAAACTCTACAGTACTTAACTCTACTAGGTTATGGGGTGGATATAATAATTTATTCATCATAATCTTTTTAAGATTAGAACCACAGGATGAGTGATTTTGACTCAAACACTAGTTTGTGACCAAATTTCTCAAAAAATGACTAACGAAAACGAAAAAACTTTTTCATATTTCTTAATTTTATATCCATAAAATCTATGAAAATATAATATTGAAGAATCTGTGCCTATGCGAAAAAGGATTCGTGACTAAGCTTCCAAGCTGAGAAACAAAGCTATAGACATTTATTCTAACTCTAAAATACAGATATGTAGATAATTCTAAAAAAGCTCAACAGGTAACACTGAAAACATCGCATAACCAAGATATGGTATGTCCAGTGTACATCAGTTTGTATATGTATATGTATATGTATGTATATATATGTATATATATATGCATATATATGTATATATATATATATATATATATATATATATATATATATATATATATATATATATATATATATATATATATATATATATATATATATATATACACTTATAAAATATCTGCTTTCCAGTCCCCAGTCTAGGTAATTAAGATTCTCCCAAATCCATTTAATATCATTTCAAACTTTCTATAAGATTTAAATTCTGTTTTATAGCAGAAATAAAAATTATTTCGAAACACAATTACAAAAGCTGTGTATTTTACTTTTGAGTTACCATCGTGTATGCAAACGATTAAAGAGATACGAAAACAAACATTTTCCCCCTGATTGAGCCCTTATATATTTTGTTTGTTAAAAGAAATTTAGATTTTTTGTTTCAATATACAATATTGGAATTAGCACACCCGATTATACCAATAAAAATGAGTAAAATATTGTTTAGGATTGGTTCAATCGATTTTTCGGTTAAAACGACCTTTCTCTTTATATAACGGAATAGATATAATCGTATTTCCCCAAACAATTTGTCTATCAGGGCAGCAAAATGACGCCAACCAACGTGCCAGTGATAAATAAAGATGAAATGTGTGAGACGTATGTTTGTTTCTTAGCAGAAACACCATCGTAAAGGAAAAAACGTTTTTATAGGCGAGATTCAAAATACTTTTGAGGTTCAGAAATAGAAACAAATTATCCTTTTTATTCAGTGAACCTCAATTCTGTATATATGAACGACACATTTTATTTTATATCATGAATTTGTAATTTTTTAAAATTTCAATTTATTAAAAATTTTAACTATTTTTTAATTTTAAAATGTTAGATACCTTTAAAGTTTTCAATTTACAGAAAAAAAACAATATTTTAAGTCAATTTGATATAAAAATTAATTCTAATATAGATGTTTCTAGACTTATGAACATGTAAAATTCATTTTTTAATTTAATGTGTATTAATGTATATAATTAATTTATTAGTGTATATAATTAATTAATAGTGAATATAATTAATTTTCATTATTATATTTAAATTTTTTAAAATTAGCTTTTGCAAATTTCAAACAATGTATTATAATATTCTAGAAAATGTTTGGTTTATTCTAAAAAATTTTTTATTCCCATGGTTTGTTACTAATTTTAAACTTTTAAAAAAATTTTATATCACACGAAAATGTCTGAAATTATTTTGTAGAAATCTGTTATATATCTCTTTAATAAAATGAAGTATTAACAATAAATACTTATAATACTAATAAAAAATATGTTTGTAAAATATATATTTTTAACTTGATTTTTTTTGTTCGTTAAAACTGTTCTCGCTAGCGAGCATGTTACTAAGAAATATTTCACACAAATGTTCAATTTTAAATTTTTAATGAAGAACATACTTCTAAAATTGAATCTAACTTTAAAAATCCCATAAGTTTAAGCGTATTTTATATTTTTGAAACATGTTTATAATTTTATCCCTTTTGGGAGGTCATTTTCACGCTTACTTACCTCTCAATAAATAAATAAATAAATAAATAAATAAAATAGTGCTCTTGTATCAATAATTTTAGTTCAATGACAAAAAAAAATATTGTTATATTGAAATGCCTAAAATGTTGTTCAAAAATATGATATAGGTTTGGAAAAACCTTGCGCACAACATTAAAAATTCCAATTCTGAGAAAAATCAACTTAAACTAATGTGTCACGTATCCCTGTAAAACATATATTTAAGTAACATATATTAAGTTTATATTTAAGGCCCCTGCCAATCACAGACACAATCACTGGAGCATAAAATCACTAAAGTGCCTTTTATATTTTTAATCGTAACTTTTAAACTAAACGGAATTTTTCATGTGTAGTATATATGAATATATATATATATATATATATATATATATATATATATATATATATATATATATATATATATATATATATATATAATATATATATATATATATATATATATATATATATATATACATATATATATATATATATATATATATATATATATATATATATATATACATATATATATATATATATATATATATATATATATATATATATATATATATATATATATATAAATGAATTTGTGTGTGTCTGTCTGTATGTATGTACTCAATAGACTCAAAAACCATGCATCCAATCGCCGTGAAAATTTGGGAAATGTTTAGGTATATCCCTGGGAAGGTTTTTGTAAATTTTTAACGTTCGAAATCCATTCCTTCCCCCATTTTCGAGCATTTCATGTCACTATTCTAAGCATTATTTTCCCCGGTTAAAAGCAAACGATTAAATTTTTAATTTATCGCGTGATAACTAAGTGAAAGAAGCATTATTTCTAGCAATGTGACGTCATCCCAAGTAATTGTTTTAAACGCAGTTTTCCTCGGTTAAAAGTAGAAGATTAAAATTTTTAATTTATTACATAATACATAGGTGAAAATGATATTTTTCTATCATTATGACGTCATTCCTTTAAATATTTCTTTTATTCATTTCTTATTTTATAATCGTCTGCGTAGTATCAATTCGATTTGACCTGGAAATTGAGATATAAAGTGATTCACTTTCATTTCTATGTGACGCAAATTATAGCATTTTTATATGAGAACTCATTTTAAATTTAATTCTTGGTTAATTTTTAAGTTGCAATGAAATGTTTATCAATAATATTTTATCAACAAAAAGTACAAATTTCAGTGACTCTCATGGGCAAATAAATTCCTATCATTTTATATAGTTATCTTTATATTCACATATTTGACAATATGAATGTGTGCTTCTGTTTCATACTAAACTATGTGGTTTGTCATAAATTTCCTTAATTTTGGAAACATTTATTACTACGAACAAAATTAGCACTTTTGCTTTCAAAACCTCTGCTCCCTATTCTGTCACGTAATTTGGCAAGGTATATTAACGTTGCTAATCAACGTACAGTAGTAAATCAGTTTAGGGTTAAACTTATATTTTACTATACAGTTTTGAGCAAATTTAATATAAGACACACATTTGATGCAGATTTAATCGTTAGCGTGTAAACATATATTTTGTTATTTTTATTTATAGATATTAAGAACAGTTTTCATTTTTACGCTTTTTTAACAAATCTACCCGATAAGTCATAGAGTATCTTCTTTGGACAGAAATCCTTGATACCGCCAAATGAACATATTCCACATTAATACATCTTGAATTCCCAGATTAAAATCTGACTGTGAGATCCAGGGATGTTATTTCGCCCATTCGTGTTCCGATATACCAATTAGTTCGAAAGATATTAACGAAAAACCAAACAAAATGGCAGTTTAATTTTGCGACACGAGCTTTCCGTTATTGAGTTGGCGTCTAAATATGGCAGTGTTATTCATTGTTGGCATTATTATCTCCAGATATTTGGTATTCGGGAAACATAAAAACGTATCTACGCGATTTTAAATTCCAGTGTAAGTATAGAAATATATGATGGCATTTATGTATATAAGACTATTCTTATCTGATAAACGATAAACTCATTTTTGTTTAGGAAATCACTTCTTTTTTCTATTTTATTAGCTTGGCTAGATTTTTATTTTCAATAATTAAAAACTTGCCATGTTCTATCAAATTTGTTTTCATTTCGCAGTTGCCATTTATTAAATAAAAACTATCATATGGTTATAAGTTTTGTTATCTGAAACTCAACTACATTAGAGATAAAAGAAATTGGCAAGTGATATACAGGGAACAAATAAATTTGAAACTATGAAATGTTGAGATATTGTAGCCACTTTTGAATAAAGATTAAAATGTGATTTCAAATAATATAATTGTTTTCGGTGTTTTAGTCTTATATACTTATTTTGTTTTATCAATATTAATTTGGTATATTTCTTTCATTTTAAATTCAATTGCGCCATTTTTATTAATCCAATTTTAAGACGTCACTCTGTACTTCACCTATTCTTAAATAAGCTTGGCGACTTTATGGTATATGTTTCGTGTTATAAAAATTGAAATCCTTTATGTAACTTCATTCTTATGATAACGCTTTAAGTTCTTGGCTTTTGACCTTATGTGCTTAGTTTATTTTATCATCAAAATATCGTAATTAGAATCAGTTAAAAATATATTTATTAAAATATGTAATGAGTGGTGCCATTTATTGCCTATAGTTACAACTATTTTTCATACGCAATAACTTTTTCTCTTTGAAATATCCCAGTATCAAAATCATTTTATTTTTTATAGCTAAATTTTGTATTTCATCAAAATATGTAAATCTTTATTTTACTTTCTCAAATTTTTTAAGAAGTTAACATTTTTTCTTTTATATGTTGTCGTGATTTTTATACTCAGTACTTACAAATTCACCATGTTCTATCATATTTGTTTTTATTTCACAATTGCCATTTTTTAAAGAAAAAGTTTTCATTTTAGGTTTTGTTGTTTAAAATTTAATTTTTATGTATGTAAAACAGACGGTTGGGAATGATTTATCCCATTCAGAACAGTACATATATATGTTACTCTCCACAGTATTTTGAAATTTGATTTCTACATTAAAAAAAAGTCCTGGAATTGGGAATTATTATGCAGCGGCTCACGGGCAACACAGTGCACTTACTGGACATTTGGCTATTAATAAACTGTTATAATCGTCAACAATCTAAAACATACGAAATTTATTCAGCATTTCTATCAATACATCTTATTATCTTTAATAGTGGTTCTAAATCTTTCATCGAAATATTTGAAAACCCAGACCGAAGGCTGGGTGCGAAGCAGCTAGTATATATATATATATATATATATATAGATATAGATATATATAGATATATATAGATATATATATATAGATATATATATATATATATATATATATATATATATATATATATATATATATATATATGTATGTATGTAATATATCAAAATTATTTAACTTTAATATTTCTTTAAAAATCTCCTCTCTCCCATTCTAATTCCTGTAAATCTTTTTCCCAGCCTCTAAATAGTTTAATCAAAGGAGTGTTTTCCACATAACATTCTTCCCAAAGCTTTCTATCCTAAAAATGTAAACTTTCTGTCTATTCAGCACGGTTCCCCGCTGTCGGCGGTAAATGGTTTCGTGTTTTGCTGATCTTGCATTTAATTCGCTTATTAAGTTTTTTTTTACCGTGGAAATTTTTTTTTCTGTCTTCGCTCCTGGGTGCACCTCTGTTCGATCCGAGTGATCTCTGTGGCTTTCCTTTGTCTGTCGTTCAGTAGAATAGATGTGCATTGTAGCAGATCTGGAATAAAAGTTTCAATTAGACTGGTGCCGTTCTCTAGCTGGTGAACTTTCTCCTTGTCAAGGAGTTTATAAATAATGGTTTACACACACACACACACACACACACACACACACACATATATATATATATATATATATATATATATATATATATATATATATATATATATGTGTGTGTGTGTGTGTGTGTGTGTTCGTGTGTATATATATGCATATATATATACATATATATATATGCATACATATATACATATACATATATATATGCATATATATATATACATATATATATTATATATATGTATATATATGCATATATATACATATACATAAATATACATATATATACATATATCTATACACATATATATAATATACATATATACATATATACATATGCATATATATATATATATATATATATCTATAATATATATATATATATATATATATATCTATATATATGAAAAATCGAAAATTTTAAATGTTTAAGGGTTTTGAGACTACTTAATAAGTAGTTGTTGAGATTCAAAGTGGTGATATATTATATTTTAATAAAATTCAATGTTGAAATTGGTATCCACGTCTGGAAAAGTCATTATACTGTTTGTGTTTCAACCTATTTCAAGAGTGTAGGATACAGCTACATATTTTCTTGTTAACCGCTGATTATTTTCTAGCAATCTGTGTTTACAGTTTTCTAACAAAAGGCTTACAAACTGCGATTGTTGTATGGAAACGAGCGAAGACATTTTCCGATAATGGGCTATTGTGGCGAAATGGTATCACAGTGTTCTCGCTTCACGAGGAAGTTGTCTAATCGAGCGACAGATAACAACAACAACGCTTGTCACGAAGGGCATTTGAGTTGCAGCAAAATAGCAGAGAATGTTCTGCAGACCGTAACTAGGTAAAGACGCAAAAAAGAGGGACATATCAAAAATCTGTATTTGTTTTGATTTGATACATATTTATTCAAATAAGTAGATTTCGGTTGAAAGCGAACCAAACATCTTAAATTTTATCTGTCCCGAAGAATTTATTTCTGGGAAAATTTTTTTTAAAGAAAAGTACTATATTATTAACGAGAAAAATCTATTTCTCATTTATCTCACTAGTCTGTATTATGAATTCTAAATATGCATGCAATAATTTGAAATTATAAATATTTTTGAGTTGAATACTCGAATGTAGTCTTTGACTTCTATTAGTTACTAATATAAAAGCGATAAAATAAAACTGTGCTTGAAATTTAAAGAATATGTAGTATTTCTATAGGTGATACTAAAAATTAAATTTTAAAAATGACGATTATAACAAGGTAAATTTAAAAAAAAAAAGTATATTGTACAGTGCATCCTTAATAAATTTTTATAAATCATATGATAAATGAAATGGTAAAAGTAGTATGAAAAGCCACAGTAGTACAAAAAGTCATTGGAGCCACAATTAGGTAAAGTAATGGAAGGTTCTTTTAGGTAAAGTAAGGGAAGGTTTATCTAATAGTAACTCCATACATCCATATTTTTATTAAGGGGTCTAAAGAGTGTTACTTCGTCGCAGAATGCTAAATTTTACATGTTTCAAATTATTTTTTTCCTTCTCATATACTCGTCAAATTACAATGAAATTTTAACCAACAAATGCTTTATCTGTTCAAAATATATCATATTTTTTTCAGATCATAGAAAATAAATTTTAATACTAATAATATCTATAAGTTGGATTCCTTTTTAAAAATTAAAATTTGACTTATATTTCCAGCACGCAGGATTCCAATAAAGATATGGGTAGACGAATTCCACTAATTACGATAAAGAATAGGGTGTATCTTGAACTTTTATCTCAAACCGAAGCATTTTAACAAGATTAACATTTTTTTTATTGAATATGATTCAGATATTTTAGATAAGTAATATTTTTGAAAAAGTATATGTGTTAATGCACCCACTTTCTTGTGTGCTGTGTTAGCGTGGGACCTGCCCACCTACTTTATTGGAGCAGATGTGTTCGGTCGTCTCTGAGGATGCCTTAAATTACGTCCAAAATGTTTTAGGACAACAAATAAAATTTATTTACAAAACTTAACGAAAATTAAAATAAGACAATGATAAACATAGTTGTGTGTCTCGGAGCCTGTCAAAAATGGATAATCGAGCGTTACATGTCCGAGAGAAAAAAAGAAGGAATAAAGTTCTCTCCCTTTAAAACAGGGGGATGTATTTCTGTCGCCGTCCGAATCCAATTGCCTTCTTCACATCTTCTCTCCCTTTCCTCGGGGCGGGGGTCAGCATTTCTCTCAACTTGATCCCTGCCGAAAGGAGAATTTCTCTCGTCCAGATGTTCTTCTGGCCTGCTAAAAACATCACCGGACGCATCCGAAGAACCTTATCAACACCAATTTGCCAGGCAGCTCCTGTTTCTCCTAAGTAACACTAAGTGGAAGGGGTCAATGAGGGCGATTTTGCCGATATCATGAAAGGCACACAGACTGAACACTGGTCGTGCGGTCCAAATTCTTTACAATATGTAAAATATAAAATACAATTATGTAACGTGCCAATTAATTTGAAGTGTAACTTATTCTACATAACAAACTAAATATATCTACCCAATTTCATCAAAATATTTCCTATAGTTTTTGAATTACAATGCACGCAAGTGTCAAATTTTAGAAAACGACAAAAATGCAATTAAAGATATAAATGCTTCCTTTTAACCCTGAAAAAATCATAATACATTCATCACAACTCGAGTTCTGCATGGAATTTCAAAAAAGGAATGGTACCAAAATGCACAGAAAGGATTGTAGTTTAATATATAAAATTTAAAAAATCAATTTTTGAAGTTTTAAGAGTATTTTGGTCTCTTAATGAGAAATGCATCGTTGCAATAAGTATTAACGATATTTTTAAAAAACGAATAAACAAAGTGAAATTGAAATCTGTGTAATAAATTTAATCCCTGTTTTAAAATTGGGACTTAAAACTATATTTTCATATGATTGTCTTTAATTTTGGCTTTTTTTTATATAGGCAAAATATAATGTCTGTTTCTGACATACTTTCATAAATAATACAATTTTAAATATTTATTATATATTAAATTTCAACTATTTTAAATAAGTTTGTTTTTTACAAACGTTAACTTAGCTTAATTAAAAAAGTCTTTAGGAGATAAAGTTTTAGATGTGTGCTTATTCATGGATATTCAAGCTTATATATAAAAGAAATTTTACTCTAATATACTATTGTGAGAATATCACTGATTTGAATGATTGAAACAATTTGTTTGTTTTACGACTAAAATCTTTTATATACCTTCAAGTTACCCATTTTTCATTGCTTCCGAATTTTGATTTTGTGGCAATAATTTATACCTTATTTAAATTTTAAGTAAGTTATACCTTTATACCTTACATCAAGATTAAATATTGATTTCGTATATTTAAACAGATTTGGAAAAATTGTTTGTATATTTTTAGTAAACTTAGGTTCTGTATTTTGGAAATCTACTAATCAATGTCCTCTTTACCGATTGTTAATAGAAATAGTACATAACATTAACCCCAGAAGCCATCTTGTTCTTAACGAATTCGTTACTACTGTTACATCTGTAAATAAACTTTTTAAAAATCTGTTTTAAATCAAAGAAAGGCAAGTAAAACATAGGTTTCATTTTAAAAAGAATTGATTATTGAAGTTCTTTTCAGCTTTTAAACGCCGAGACAGATCTCATTACAAGGTTAATTACCAGTAATTTCTAAATCACTACGATAAATGCTTAGATATAATTCAATCAAGACGACTTTAATAAATATTATTATTGTAGCACATTTAGTGCAAAATAATCGTAGATTCCTTAAAGTCTATAGAGAAGACATTGCAAGAATCTAACCTGAAAAATTCGCCGTAAATTTATACAAATTAGACTGCATATATTCTTATCCACAGTCTGTTTAGTAGTTTAGTACTTACTTTACAGTTATACTTAAACACCAGTTTTTAATAACTAGTAATTTTTACCAACTTGGGTGTATTTGTTTTGAAGCGTTAATTGGACTAATTAGATCGAGACCTACTACTTGAGACGATTATCAAGACTATGCCAAACGGCTGCAGGTATACATGCTATTAGTAAAATTCAAGCTTACGAACTCTTACCCATTCGGTTATCTCCGTTTTGTGACTTTCACTCACAGCTTTACTGATAACTATTAAGGTTCTCTCCCAATGTAATAGTCAAATGGTCATAGATGGTTTAGTAGTCAGCGTGCTGGGCTAGAATCTCAGGGTGCTGAGTCTGAATCATCTACATCTTGGGTAGGAAAAGATTTCTTTGTCAGGTATACCACTTTAAAATTCGAGCTTACGAACTCTTACATCCACTTTTCGGTTATTTAGAGAGTTGTATGCTAACGAATCGAGGAAATAGATTTGTAGTCCAAATAAAAAGGTGATTGATAGATCCGTCATTCATACATATACATCAAAACATTCATAAAGGAGGAAATATTTAAATTTATATAGATGAATCTTTACATAATTTTTAATTAATCATATTCCCATATATATATGTGTGTGTGTTTGTATTATATATATATATATATATTATATGCATTATATATATATATATATATATATATATATATATATATATATATATATATGTAATATGACTTGTGTGGGAGTGTATATATATGTAAGGAAAAGTAAACTGGATGGAGAAACTAATGTAGGCATTTTGTATAAAACCCCTAAGACGGCCCGAGAAAATTTTCAGGGTTTTTTTAAACTTAAGGGCAAAAATTCCCGCGTCCTTTTGCTTTCCCCTTTTTAACCCCTAACCTAAATGGACCACAGGGGCTACAGTTTACGCTCTCAGAGAAGGGATTTAACCAATTAAAACTCTGCATTGCCTTAGCTAACAGTTTAGGGAATTTCCAAACAAAAAGGAGATATACGTTTTCGGAGACAAATTTTCCTAGAGTTTTTCCCACAGATTTTGACTTGAGATGTTGACTCAGATATTAAGGGCCTTTTACTCAAAACTTCATGCTAGCTGCCCCTCCGTTTGTCCTGCCCTTAAGATGAATTGGGAACCCGTCCTCCAACGTTCTGTTAATAAAGGTCTTTTAGCTAAAACGGTATCTTTTTTATGGGCCATGACTGCAACCAGTCATTGTGAAGTCCTTCATATATATACATATATATATATATATATATATATATATATATATATATATATATATATATATATATATATACATACATATATATACATACATACACACACATATATATATATATATATATACATATATATACATACATACATATATATATACATATATATATATACATACACCCACATATATATATATACATATATATACATACATACATATATATACATATATATATACACACACACACACATATATATATATATATATATATATATAATAAATTTGACGATGAAATTTAACGATAAAATTTAGTCACCTCATTTCGCTTCCTGTCAAGGAAATAAATGTAACATAAAAATTTTAAAAATACACGTTTGTATATAGATGTCTATTTATTTTTTAGATCCCTTTAAGATGACATAATAGGTATAGATTAAAACCTTCTTTTCTGTATAGTGTATAGAAAAAAAATCTGTGGGTGCAGGGTGCTTTTCTCTTTACCATAGAGCGTAGTTCTGAGTATATTTACATACATAAGTGTATAAACACGAATTAAAATCTCCCTGTATACCTAATAAATATGTGTGTCGGATGTCCAGTCGTCGGGAGGTCGTCGGGTGAAAGAAAGTTGTGGAATCAGAAGCAAGAAGCTTCCTCTCTCCTCCTGAGGAGGATCACAATTGAGGGAATTCTTTACAATAGTATTACGAACGCCAGAGTAGACAACCCATTACGATTTATCACATGTGAATATGATGTAGAAAAAAAAACTACTTTAAATCATAAAAAGAAAAAAGTTAATAGAAAAACTTGCCATTTTGATTCTTTTTTTTTAATTCTCACGTGCTAACGTGTGCCGTGAAGTGTGTACTCCCAAGATCTTATCAGTAATCCCCTTAAAAAGAAATTTTACGTAATGGTAACGTTTCTCAACTTGTTTGTAAATTTTCACACGTTGCCTATCAAGTGGAAAGAACAGAAGTTGTAAAACCGGAAGCCCCAAACTTTGTTTTACAACACAAGAAAATAAAGAGGGTGAACGTTTCGACCACTCCCTTCTCTATCTTAGGTCACCATCTCGTTCTTGCTTTTAAACCAGAGAAATATTTTAACAAAAACCAAAAATCCTAACCGACCCAAATACTTCACTTATGAGAAAAGGCATTAAAAAAAACCGGTTGACCTTTAAAAATGCTATGCGAGATTCTCCTATTAAATTATTGATATTTCAGACATTGTTCACTAACCAACTTTGTTAAAAAAAATTGGTTCAATAAAAAAAACTTCTTGGTGGTAAGTTTTACAAAATGTTAACACACTGTGGACCTGGGAAAATTTTTGTCGGCCAGGCATTCCATAAAGTGGAATCCGAACGATTGCCGAATGGTTAGGGCACTGACCTTCGGAACCGGAGTTCGTGGGTTCGAGTCCCACTGAGGCATGGATGTTCGTAGCCGTTTGGAATCGGCTTTAAACAGTAGGTCCCGGTCTCATTAGCCCTCGTGTAGCAAAAAGTAGACCGTAGTGCTCCAAACCAATCAATCAATCAATCAATCCATAAAGTGGATAACAGACGATTTGGTTCAGAGATATTCAACTTAGTATAGCACCATCCTATAATTTTCAGGAAATGTTACCCGATTCGTTGAATTATATAAACATATGTTACTATAAATAACTATGTTGGTTATAAAACATTTTCTTTTAACTTTCACTATGATTGGTTGGTTAGATGTATTATAGTCAAAATTGTCCTTCCTGTAGACTAATAGACGAGTACTAACTGCTTATGTGGAATCCTGAAGGCTACAGGACTGAACAATCGCCAAATAGGTTAGGCGCTGCTTTTCGGTAGCAGCGTGAGCGTATTTAAATCTTATGGATTACATGGTTCAGATTTTTTTCGAAATTGGCTATAAGCAGTCCCTGTCTCTTTATACTTCGTGTAACAAAAAAGTCGATTATAAAGCTCTAAACCAAACTGAACGGCTGTAAATAGCCATGTACAAACAATAATGTTATAGGTAATCGGTCGTCAAACACAAAACTTTCACTTATACAGGTGTTTCCCAACGTGAGGTACACGTGCAATTGGTGGTATGAGAGTTGCTGATGGATGGTAAAAATAATCAATAATTGTGGATATAAAAATTTTAAAAAATTAATTCAAAAATTATTATACAGACAGAATTTTACAAATAGAATTCAAACGACATAAACGAATTAATTTTTGGTTAAACTTTCATAAAGAATAGGAACAATTTTCTTAAATTATTATTACCGTTTACTAGTACGGAATTAGTAGAAAGAGCTTTTTCTTCCTAGATATTTTTGAAAAATGAGTATCGAAACAGATGGAACGCAACTGTAGTCTTAAGGGTATATCTTTTGAACCCAATTTTAAAAAATGATACTCTTCGAAAAGAAAAAACACGAGGATGTCATAAAATTTAATTAAGAGAATAATAAGAAAATAAGAAAATAAATTAACGGTTTTTTTTATAATTTTGTGTTTTTATTAAAACCCTTTATTAGTAAATGAAATATTAGACAGATATGTAACTTTCATCAAACACACACACGCACACACGCACACACACAGATATATATATATATATATATATATATATATATATATATATATATATATACATATATATATATATATATATATATATATATATATATATATATATATATATATATATACTAGACGACAGGACTGATGTTGTCCTGTTTTAACGCTGTCAATCCAAAAATTGTAAAATGTTTTTAAATATATTATAAATTTGACCCTTTTGATGGAAAAGTAAGGAAGAAATTATTTTTTAAAAATAGTTGTCGCCATCACGCATACAGATATAACAAACGTAATTAGATTAAATCAAAATTCCTATGTCGTTCGTACAGGGATTCGATCGTGAGACATCCCGCACTGAAGCCCGTCGCGCTGATCACTGTGCCACAGATACGTCGGCGATGAAGGGTTTCAAGCAGTATTATAATAATCTCTATAAGTTCTTAATTCTGGATTTTTAATAAATAAAAAACATTTTCTATAGGATCCAATTGTGAATCTAAACTGTTCTCGAAACCACTTAATTACATATGCAAAATTTCATCAGAATCAGTCCAGCCGTTTAGGAGGAGTTGCATTATAAATACACGACAGTAGAATTTTATATATAAAGATAGGTTACAGTAAGTTAATAATTTCGGTGAGTTTCTAGTCTGGCATGATGTTTAGTCGTGTTTCAATGTCCTTTGTCTGATTATGGGATGTAAATACATGGTCACCCTATGAAATAAATAATGCAAATAAATAAACATACTCGCAATAATCAATTTCACGAAATACAATCATGTTAAAAAAGTGGTACAGTTGAGCGTGATGTACAACCCAGTAGTACGGGAGACCAAAAAGACTGGGACTTAACCTTCAAGTAAAATTGTATGAACTTTATTTAAATTCAACACTTGTATTTGAATCAAAGAATAATTTAGGTCTTTGTTGAGGAATTGTGGACAGGGTCAGAAAACATTTCACTAATAAGAAAAAAGGTAAAACACAACTATAAGACCGGCATAAGCGGTAACTAGCAGTCAATTTTCTTAAATAAAAATTTAAATATTGATATATTTTCCAAATACGCACTTTAATTTAACACCAGAATACATCTCCGGAATGAGTGCATTTTGAATCATGCAAAGAAATGGAGGATATGAAAACGTTTTTATATTTGATACACGTGGATTCTAATTTGGATATCTTAATTGAAAATTTCAGTACATTTTTTCAGTTTCATAATATAAACACTGTTTCAGTTAATTCGTCAACTCACAAAGATGACGTACGAGATGTTACTTTACTTCTTAAGAAGAGTTAAAAACTTTTCTATAGGTATTAACTAAGTAAATGCATTTTCAAGTGATATTATCAAGAGGTACGTCAAATCTTTAAAGCTGTTGGCCTTTTATTATATACATGTAACGTACAAAATTACTCTCGCTCCACATAAGGAAATAGCCCCCATTATTTCTAATTGCCCGGATTTACTAGACAATGAGAGAGCCTAAGTATATAGCAGTCGCGGTTCCATTAGAAGGAAGCATCAAAGTCTGTGGTGGAGCTTTAACTTTATTTAAAGGCTAAGAAAAATCATATTTCTCAAACAAGAACATAGCATTGAATGATACACGAAGACACTTTTATGCTACAAAGTTCGTCCCACAGCGAGAGACGAGTTTTTAACAGTCAGAAAGGAACTTAAATCATTGAAAAATAGAACCCTTTTTCTTGGGACTGTTGAAAAACTGGGTGAGTGGACAGAAAATAAACGTTTATTTCAGATTTAGCTTTGGGAGACTGGTTTCAATGAATTCAAGTCGCGAACACTCCTTTTAATTCTGAGATTTTGTGGCTGAGAAAATAGATATAAAACACTGAGAAGGGGAAAACAAGAAAATTAGAGGATATTTTAAGTGCAATTACTTTTATACTAGCATATAGCCCGTCACATGACGAGATCACTAAATTTTTTAATTTTCCGGAATTGTAAAGTATGCAATCAGGCAGGTAAAAAAGCGATTTGTTTTTAAGCTGAGAATTATCTTGAAAAAAAAAAAATCGGTGATTAAATTTAAAGGTATTCCATATATACATAATCTATTAGTTAAGCCCAAACATAAAAGAAAATTATTTACTTCATATCTAAGTTCAGTGATAAAACGTATGAAAATAATTCAGACGATATTTAAATAATTTAAAATAAGAAATGATTAGATGAGATGGTTAAAGGAATGACGTCATAATGCTAGAAAAAATGTTATTTTTACCTATTTATTATGTGATAAATTGATAAATTTATTCCCCTGCTCTTAACCGGGGAAAATAGGGCTTGAAATAATGGCATTAATTGCTCGAACAGGGGGGAAGGGGTGGATTTCGAACGTTTTAAAGACGACACTATTTTGGGCTGTGATAGGAAGTATATTTATACCAATTTATTTTGGAATCGGATCGATAGTTTAGGAGAAGATAAACTTTACTCGGTTTCAATTTTGATAATCCTAACTCATCAAGAATCCAATACGGATGCCTCTATCCATTCCAGGTCCAACCACTTTCTCAGTTCGAGGACAGATGGACAGATAACTTAGGCTATTATTATATAGGAGCTATTACATACATATATAAAAATGTTTGAATCCATCTCTAAAAATATACCTAAATTATTTTTATGTCTGCGCATTGTACACATAAGACATCATATAGGCTTCAGTTTAAAATTTAGATATGACAGTCCTGTAACACTTAAAAATATTTTTCTTTATTGAAATTTTCGTACACGCTAATAAAGCGTTTTATTTTTACAAATTACATTGATTGAAATAACTGTTTTTATGAGATTTAAACTAAAAATTTTCTTTTGCTATAAATTGTTTATTATTGGTTATTATTGGCTAAAGCTCTTAAGTTTTCAAAATCAATGTGAAAATAACTTTGAAAATAAGATCGCCTAAAAGGAAAAAAATACTTTTTAGTTCAAGAATAACATTTTTTGATTGTGATACTGACAAAATAATACTATCGAACTATATAGGTTTTTTTTTTCTTCTCAAGTTTATTCCCCCAAAATGGTTTAAGATTCGTAGCAGATAATTATTACCATGGACAATATAAAGATTACATTTTTATCAATAGAACTAGAAATTCAGTTGATCTCTTTATAATGACCCCGTTGTGTGTTCTCATTGGAAAGGAAAATCGTGTGACAACTATATAATATTCATAAAAATTTTTCAACATCAGGAAAACTTACGATTCTAAATGCAAGCAAATTGCTCGAGTTTAGAAAAAACAGAAAAAAACTACGCTATTTTCTTGCCTTTAGACATCAGATATTTGGAATTTACTTTCCTTTCAACTTTCCTCAAGTTGCAAAATCGAACAGAGATTCATAACTTAATTCCTTCTGGAATCTAATTTCTTTATTTTTGCATTCTGTGTGACATTTATATCCACCTGAATGAGTTAGATTCAACAAGAGACAAAAAATGTGTCCTTTCTGACAAATAAAGAATTGAATAAAAGATTAAATGTATATAAATATGTATAATCGGATATCTATTCCAATAATCTTTGATCACAATGTCTTATGCAAAACTGACGAAACGTTAAAACAAGATTCGGAATAATGCATGACTAGTCATCCGTATCAAATTGAAAATTCCAGTTTTAGCTTTGATTGATTACAGATTTAGTGAAACATATCTGTCAAAAAATTGTAATACATTATATTAATCCAAGGTTAGGAAGGTAATAAAGGAAAAAATAAATAAATCAGTTACTTCAAATACTTTTCATTAATTGTTTCGGAAAATGCCAATTTTTCAGACTAATTTGAAATAATTTTACGGAACGACTCATGTATTTTGCCTTTATATTTTCTTCTTACACATTTTCAAAATTCCTTTTTAAAAGGAAATAACACAAAAGCAAATAAAGTGAAGAGAAAATTTTAGACTTTATAGAATCTCTATTATATATATTTGATAGGACTGTTTCAATATACTATGCTGTCGGAAAAAGAATGAAATTTCTTTCATTCATATTTTAAAAAAGTTATTGCAAAATTACTAGACGACCCAACAGACGTTGTCCTGTTTTGACCTTGTCAATCCAAAAATTGTAAAATGTTTTTGAATAATAACAAATTGGACCTTTTTGATGGTAAAGTAAGTAAAAAATTATTTTAAAAACACTTGACACCACCACGCGTACAGTCATCACAAACGTAATTAGATTAAACTAAAATTCTCACATCACGTGTACGGGGATTCGATCCTGGGAGTTCTCGTACCCGTTGTGCCGACCATTGCTTCATAGATAAGTTGGCAGTGAAGCGGTATTATAATAATCTCAATAAGCGCGCAATTCTGGATTTTTAATAAAAAACATCTTTTGTCGGATCCAATAGTGAATCTAAACTATTCTCGAATCAACTTAATTACATACACAAAATTTCATCCAAACCAGTCCAGCCATTTAGGAGTTCTATTAGAAACCCACGGACAGAATAAATTTATATATAAAGAGGTATATTCAGGCTATCTTACTACACGAATCAGAGTATATCCGTTGAAAAAGATTCATAAAATAGAGGAATAAAACCATTCATAGAGGATTTAAAACCGTTACTTAAGGAGTTTCAGGACTGTTAAACATAAAAATTCCATCGTTCTGTTACTACTTTTCGACTGGCCATAACTTTTTTTTATTTCATACTAAAATGTTTGAATTTTTTTTTGGTAGAAATCTGTTATATATCTATTTAATAACCTTAAATACTTATAAAAATAATATAAAATATTTAAAATATACATACATTTATAACTTGATTTTTTGTTTTGTTCGTTTAAATTGTTCTCACTTGCTTGCATGTTTACAATATTTTGCGCACAAACGCTAAATTTTTTAATTGAAAAACATATTTCTAAAATGGAATCTAATTTTAAAAAACCCATAAGTTTAAGCCTATTTTATATTTTTAAAACGCGTTTATAATTTCATCCCGTTCTGGGGGTAATTTTGACATGTACTAACCTCTTTATTATACTTTTAGCAATTATATTTTTAGTTATCATGCACATTAGCCTTGATATCATTTTTGTTAACAACAAAGCGTCTCTTATTTAAAAATTTCTAACAAAAATATTTTTTATGTTTCAAAATTGAATGACAACTGTAAGTAAAGATAATAATTTGTTCTCACAATGAGACATGTAAAGATAATTTATTCTCACAATGAGACATAGAAGTAAAGATAATAATTTGTTCTCACAATGAGGCATCTAAGTAAAGATAATAATTTGTTCTCACAATGAGACATGTAAGAAAAGATAATAATTTGTTCTCACAATGTTAAAAAATTTATGTTTCTAAAACTGGTAATTTTCAAAGTATGAGAAATCAAAAATTATAACTATTTTACATGTTTTCGACTTTTAAGAGCCGTGTGACCCCTTAAAAGTATTCAATATCATAGCAAACTATAAAAATTTAAATCCATATTACTGAAAATGGCGCACACCGTAAACTAAAAACTATTGCCCATATTGATTTCAAATTTTATAAGTCAATACATTATAGACGTACAAAAGATATCTACCTACTATTTTCGTTGTTGATTATTTAATTGAGTATTTCTAATATTTGAAAGGGAATTTTTAGCAAGCTACTATGATGATTTTAATTTTTTTAAACGTAATTCTCTTGCGTAATATTTCTGATAATTTTTGAAAAACTAAATATGTTTTACCAAACAGTTATTGTTTACAAAAAGCAAAAATAATTAACAAAACCCACTTAGTTAACACTAGTGGCCACTAAGTCTGTTCACAGTGTGTCAGAAAAAAATTAGAAAATTTGTAAAACAAGCTCTCCTTTTTTACTTTACAGAAAAAGTTCTTATTTTAATAAACAAAGCAAATCCATCAACATTAACCTTAAATACTTATAAAAATAATAAAAATGTATATATATTTATAACTTGAACTTTTTTTTTTGTTAAAACTGTTCTCATTTGCCTGATGTTTACAATATTTTGCACACAAATGTTCAATTTTAAATTTTTAAGGAAGGACATATTTCTACATTGGAATCTAACTAAAAAAACCCATAAATTAAGATTATTTTACAATTTTAAAACACGTTTACAATGTTACCCATTTTTTAGTGGGGGACGCATTTTGACGCATACTTATGGATATCTACAACTATATTAATTAATAAAATAGAACATTTAACCAACAAACCTATTAACTGACATAAAGTAATTCTATCAGCTAAAAATTGGTTCGATTTGATTAGAGTACTACGATTGTTTTTTGAAAGAGGACTCAATGAGAACAATACATTTATTCTTTTAAAAATTAGTTACAGCTAATTACCAAAACCGCTATATATTCTCAATCTTTATGCCTCTTTTACATTAATAGTAATAAAAAACGTCTGTAACAATTTTTCCATATCGTTTGACAGAACTGTCGTTGATACCATACAAAACAAAATGCTTCTTCAATATCTGTCGTATTGAGAACAAATGAGTATCTTCAGATTAGAAAGTAGTTTGAAGGTCATCGTCTACATCAAACAAAACTGACAGCAAGGAACAGCAAATTCATCTCTCGGTGCCAGGCATCAGAAAGGTGAACGGGTGGGAGGTCTTTCCTTTTTTTTTTTTTACCTGTTTGCTCTGTTTCTCTTCGAACTGGATCAGTGGGAATACTCCCCGAAGCCATCGAACATCCTCCCGAATATTTTTTGTTCTTTCGAGTGCGGTTGCAAATTAAAGCGCGGATTTCCCAACAAATCCTCTGCTCCAAACACTTAGTTCGCGAAGTAGGGCAGAACCAGAGATTTTACCATATACCGGATAATCGCACTTGTTCCTCTCTCTGATATCAGTGGTACCTCGAAAGGGATGCACGAATTTGATTCAATTGGTTCGTTGTTAGGCACAAAAGATTCTCCTCTATCCCCCTTTAATTTACTTAATAGGTATTATTTCTGCGAAGTCACCAATTGGAGAACTAGATTTGAGAACAATCGATAAAAACCGATACAATCAAACTGTTTTCTTTTTTCTTCTTTTTTTGTGTGTATTAAAATGTAGGTCTTAGACACACTTCACTGGTCAGTACAGAAAAACCTATGACTTGAACTTTCACGCGTAGCTTTAAAACAATGAACAACAAAGCATATCCACCAAACTTGCATGGCATAATGTTTATTTTCTAATACAAAAGGGATATAGCACCCTCTTTCTACCTTTGGCTATCAAAAAGTTGCCAATTTATTTTAGCTAGTGGGAGAAACGGTAACTAATCTAATCCAAAATAAATTAAAAAAATAATAAAAGTCAAATCTAATAACAACATTATTGTTACTTTTGCACTATGATTTTCTCAAAGAAAAACCTACTATATAGTTAATTTAAAATTAGTACAATAATATATTTTAATAATTTAAAAAAATTTAAATCATTATATAATTTAAGCTTTTAAGTGAAATTATTACACCTATTTCGGAATTTTACGAATTTATTAAAATTTGAAGGAAAGATTATAAAATAATTCTCTGTTTCCAAATGTAAGTGCATCAAAGATAAGAATGTTTGATAAAGGAAATTAAAGGATTAACAAGGTTTTATAAATTTGAGATAGAGTTCTCTAGCAGTGCAAAGGCACCATCGTATGAGCAACGATATATCGTCGTTTCAGCCAAAAAGGGTTAATTATTCAAAAGTAACACCAGGTCAAATAGTAAAAAGATGCCAAGAGGGGGCATACCTCATCTGAACTGCATTTCCTTTCCCTTGAAAGTTTAGGATATATATATATAAGGAAAATTCTCAGTGGTTTTCAAAACTTAAATCAAGGGTAAAAATTCCCGTGTCATTTTCCATTCCCCTTTTTAACCCCTAACCTAAATTGACCACTGGGGCTACAGGTTACGCCCTCAGAGAAGGGGCCTGGCCAATTATAAACCTACATGACCCTAGCAGACAATTTAGGAAATTTCCAAATAAAAAGGAGATACACGCTGTCGGAGACAGATTTTTCTAGATATTTTTCCCACAGATGTCGACCCAGGTGTTACGTGTATTGTACATAGAACTTCATGCTATCTGAACCTTTAGTTTGTCCTGTCCCTATGAGGAAGTGGGAACCCGTCCTTCAACGTTATCTTAATAAAGGTCTTTAGCTGAAACGGTATCATTTTTATGGCCATAACTGCAACCTCCCATCGAGAAGTCAGTCTCATTACATATATATGTGTGTGTGTGTGTATGTGTGTGTGTGTGTGTTATCCAAAAAGACCGGATAAACTCTGCAAGAGCAGATTGAACTGATCTTTGAATTATCGTTTAGCTCTGCTGGGCTCACTCTCTATGTAGTTCACTATACAGGATGCACAGTAAAGTCTAGACACACTTTTAAATAAAATGAGAATTCCTTTTATGGTTTTTTTTAATTTAAAAATTTAATTTTGGAACAATTACTAAATCATTATTTTTATATGGTCCTCCGTTCTCTATCATTAAATTTAATAAAAATTGAAACTCGCCCTAAAATCCGTAGCACAAAAATGTTGCACTTTTCTGTAATAAAAATATTTAAATTCAAAGTTTACGAAAATTAAAGATTTTTTTCCTTTTTTGAGGATTGGTTGAAGGATTAATTAGCAATTCGAGATTGAAATCCAGTTGCAACGTCCCTTTTACGGCAAAAGAGTGGATGAGTTCACTGGTTATAAACAGAAGGAGCATATATAGTAAAGTGCATATAGACTATTTTCCAGTAAAATAAGTTCATAATCCCCTCCATGCCCGGGAAGGTCGGACAATTGCATACAGGTATTTTTTATGCCTAGAAAACGACCTGAAAGCCACCAGTGTGACGAATTGATAAACTTAAGCCAAAAAGAAGACGGCTTGGAAAACCCAAGGCCTGTCACGCCAGTGAAAAAAAATATTTAATAAGCTCACTGAGTGAATTAACATTTTAAATTCTTAGCCGGTTTCTCCATCGAACAAAATTCGTTCGATAATACTATGGGATAATTGATAATTTTGCTGAATTTAAGACTAGAAAAAAGAATTTTAAAATAATGTTTATGCATATTTGCATTTTCCCCTTTGTTAGATATTTCATAAAACGAATTTTACTTTCTTTTTTAATTTATAAACAAACTTTTCCAACTTTCTTAGATAAACTAAAATTTGTTTTTGTGATTTAAGTATTTTTTTATTCATAAAAAGTTAAGATTTGTATTGGTCTTCCTCGTTATTAAGTTTTTTATATTTTGGGGGTGTTTAGTTTCTTACTAGAGAAGGGGAGGGGATAAGTAAGAAGAAAACCTTTAGACGCCAAAATGGTTTACCGTGACCCTATTTCTTAAATATATCCCTTATATATTAATAGCCTAAGTTATCTGTCCGTCTAACCTCTAATTTATAAAGTGGTTGGACCTGGAATGGATAGAGGCATCCCTATTGGATTCTTGGTGAGTTAGGGATAGCAAAATTCAAAGCTAGTAAAGTTTATCGTCTCCTAAACGATCGATCCGATTCTAAAATAAATTGGAAGAAAGAGGTTTCCTATCACAGCGAAAAATACTGTTGTATTTAAAACGTTGGAAATCCACCCCTTCTCCCCTTTTCGAGCGTTTAATGGCATTATTTCGAATCTTGTTTTCCCGGGTTAAGAGTTAAATTTGCGGTTAAATTTGTCAATTTAGCACATAATAAATAGGTAAAAATAGCATTTTTTTAGCATTACGCCTTCATCCCATTTAATCATATTCTTATTTTAAATTATTTAAATATTTTCTACATTATTTTCACACGTTTTATCACTGAACTTAAATATTAAGTTAATAATTTTCTTTTATATTTGGCTTAAATAATAGACTATGTACATATATGATAATTTTAAATTTAATCATCGATTAATATATCTTGCAATCAAAATTTTATCACCAACATAATCAATTAACAACAAATTTTATCTACTTCCATGTTGTAGTGGAAATGATAGTTTCATTCCTTTACTACCATTAATTACTGTTGCAAAAGAATTGGGAAGAACTTAAAGATAATTTCTACGTAACTAAAAAAAACTTTGAATTATCTTTCTAAATGAATTCAACTCGATTCTAAACAGCATTCACACTATCGGGAAACTTTAGAGGAGTATGAAGATAAACAAATTATTGAGCGGGTACCAGATAATTCTTAGCCAAAAAACAAACCATTTTTTTACCTGCCTCATAAAATACTTAACCATTCTGAAAAATTAAATATTTTAATGATCCCGTCATATGACAGGCTGTATGCTATTATATATACTTACATACACACACACACATATATATATATATATATATATACATATATATATGTGTGTGTGTGTGTGTGTGTGCGTATACATATATACATATAACATATATTTTTTAAATATAATTTTTGGTCTTACGTATTTAAAAAGTACATATCTCCAAAATTTATGAGATAATGTTTACATATGAATATACCAAATTGATATAACTTCAGTTGTTACCATTCTATGAAATAAAATAGAAGAAAGCAAGTAAATCCGAAAAATAATCCTTTCATCTGAACTCGTTTTCCATGCATGGTTAGTTATTTTAAGTAGAACATACTTTCATTGATATTTTATTAAACGTGTTTATTTTATAAACTTAAACAATGTTTATGTGATAACTCTTTTAAGTGCACTATTTCAATAATACGTGTGTGAATATAATATTAAAATTGTATCTAAAAGAATAGTTGAATATTGAGTAAAATAAAATTTGATTTACTGGTATTGTTTAACAATTACGACACTAGATGGCGACAGCAATTGATCAAATTAATAGCTTATTTCTCAAGTCGTGGACTTAGCACATGAAAGTTTTTTTAAAAGCTATGAGGACAGTAACTTGCAAAAGAAAGTGTTTTTGGTTCATTCATGCTTTAAGAGCCAATCACCAGTTTTTTAAAATTTTAAATGAAATATTTAATTTGTCTCTGCGAATCGAAGTCAAATAATTAAGAAAAAATTAAGCGTAAAATCTCATTCAAAGCTGGTTAAAAAAAGGTAATCAAAGGATTTCTTATTCAAAGCCTCACGAAGAGAAATAATGTTTTTTTTATGTATTTATCAGTAAGCGGAAACATTCGAAGGAAGTTTTATTAGAAGAGAGTTCAATGATCGAAATCTGTTACAAGACGTCGACGCAGGGTATTTATCTAAATCTTGCAATTTTTTACATTACCTGTAGGTGGAAAATGACGCCCTTTATTTCCTCAACTCTATCCATCCCATTCGTTATTGTGGGGGTTTTTTTATAATGCTTTCAGTCAAATGTTTTATGGTATTTTAAACATTAAACAAGAGAGAGAAGCTAAAAGTAAATTAAATTAGTGACAATTAATTTCCATTTTGTTTAGTAATCAGCACCATTTATTTTGTTTAATCATGAAAAGAACAAAAATGTTTTTCTGATTAAAATTAGGAGAAGTTGAAGTTGTCGGTTTTTCCTTCCAACTTTAAATTTTAAAATTGGAGTCCTACTCTAGAAAAAATAACAAAACATTTTATTAAAATAATCACACGAAACTCTCATAAAGCTATTAGAAAAAATTACAAGCTATCGTGTACACACACACACACACACAAAAGTAGTTTGAGAGGTTAGCATAAGCTTAAATTCGTATGAACGTGACAAATACAAACAATTCACTAACTTTCGTTCCATTTGAGATTTGGTCAAAATCTACAGTATAAAAATGTTCAGAAATATTATCAGGTTAATATATAAGTAAAAACAAAAATCAAAAGTTCTGAATATTTTTTAATCTTGAGACTACTTAATCAAAGTCGAGTATCAAAGGAGCATTTCTATTTATAGTATTGAAACTTATAGAACCTTGGTAAGCAACCTGTTGATCGGAGATGTCTAATTATACATGTCCAATGGGTCAAAACAGGAAGCAGAAGTCGAATTATACAAGTTATGTCTTGAAATTCGTAAGTTGCGTTCTCAAAGTAATATTTTTCCTTGTGCCAGGGTTAGCCCTCGGGTTGCAAAAAAGAGACCACAACACTCCAAACCAAACCTTATGCCAGGGTCTTAACTTTTAGGCATCACCAATTTATAAATTCAGTTGGTTTTAATGTCCATGAACAGTGCCTATTCTAGCAAGGGTCAAGTTGGCGGCCAAATTTAAGGGTGGCAAAACGATTATCAACCAATCTAAAACTAAACATAGAGCTTGTAAAAGAGGGCGGCCCATTTTAATTGCGGGCGGCTGACGGTTTAGGATCGGCACAGTCCAAGTACCGCAATAGTGGCACGTCTCGAAAAATACGAATTGTGACTCATGGACTAACACTGTAATATCGTGTTTGCAATTGTGCCGCTGACACATAATTTAATTCTGTATCGCACTTATAGAGTATCTGGGTTGTATTCGGAGATGGCTCTTGCAATACGAAGGTTATTCTGAAATTGTTGAGATATGCCCAGACGAGAATAACGGAAAATAACGGTTTAATTTTAAAATACAAAGTATTTTAACACAGCAGACATTTTGTTATTGACTTACTTCAACTTGATTAGCGTAAAATATATTTTAAACTAAGGAGAGCCGAACGATGGCCGATTGGTTAGGGTGCTGGCCTTCGGAACCGGAGTTCGTGGGTTCGAATCCCACTGTGGCATGGGTGTTCGTAGCCGTTCGAAATCGGCTTTAAACAGTAGGTCCCGGTCTCATTAGCCTTCGTGTTGCAAAAAGTAGACCGTAGTACTCCAAAACCTAACTAACTAACTAAACAAAAGAGAAAATGAAGTTGACGCGAGAACATTTTCGCGCTATGATTTTCTACGATTTTAAAGCAGGATTAAATCAAGAAGAATGCTTTCAACGGTTACAATTGGCAATTGGTGATGAATCTCCAGCTCGTGCTACTGTAATCAGATGGTTTAAAGAATTTAGCAGAGGACGCAATTTTCTTCAGGATGAAGAACACACAGGAAGGCTGCCGTCGGCAGTAATCCCGGATAATGTGTCTGCTATACGAAAAATGTTAATGGATGATAATCGCTGTACCTATCCAGTTATACAGAAGGAACTTAACATTGGATCCGCAGCCATACACAAAATTTCTAATGAAGAATTACATACGAAAGAAGTAGTTTGCGTAGGGTTCCCCATAATCTAACTGAGCACCAAAAAGGGGAGCATATCAGAATCAGTAAAGAAACTCTTAAATTGCTAAATGATGGTGGCCACCGCATCATTTCTAAAATTGTAACGGGTGATGAAACGTACATACCGTTTTTTGACGTTCCAACACGGAAAGAAAGCAAAGTATGGGTCTTTGAAGATGATCCCACGCCGACAAAGGTGAAAAGACAACGCGCACTGAAAAAAAGTGATGTATGCCGTTTTCTTCAGAAGTACGGGATTGGTCAAAGCCATCAAGTTGGAAGGACAAGAGAGAGTAACAGCAAACTGGTATACCACTAAATATCTTCCACAAATTCTACAAGAAGTGAATGTTAGGGGACTATGCTTCATACAGCCGGGTTAACAGTATAACTATAACTTTAGTAAGTATAACTTTAAAAACCTAGTTGTATCTCAAAAATTTCAGAGTAACCCTCGTATCGAAGATATTAGACGATCTCCAAAGTTAAGTCGCAATACTAAGCTGTTATTCCATATTTTACTACTATCTAAAAAATTAAATCATGAATGTAAGATATAATTTAAAACTTATGTAAAATATGAGATTCTCTTGAGAAATTTATGGTTTTCTTTTGCTTTTTGACTACCAATGTAGCATTGAGAAAATTCCATTTTTTAAATACAATGTGGTAACATTATACATTAAAATCAATTTCTTATCTCTATTTTTTTTCCAATAAAAACAGCCATGAATTTCCAATATAGTTCATCATAATGTAAAAACATCTATAACAAAATGTGATAATATTAATTGTTAATGTTACCGTTATAACATTATATATTTTTTATTTATAGCCTAACTTCTACAAAACCATTTAGAAATGCTTCTTTTTTACTCTATCAATTACGCGTTTTAGTCCTGCCTTTCGAAACCAACAAAATATTTCAACCAGCTTATCTTAAAAGCCTGTCTTTCTGCCTCCAGAATTATCATTTGAGAACTTAAAGGTCTTGTGACAAAAACCTATCTTATATGACCTAACTGCCATTAATGAACGCAGTGGATCTTTGGCCGGTTCGAGCCTCGAACTCCCAACCCTCCGGTTATGAGATCGAGCCCTTTGCCAACGTGGCTCTCGTGAGTAACTTTTAATTAATGTTTTGCAGGTAATCTTTTGAAAATGTTGCATTTTTAAAGAAACAAAAGGAGATGTAGTGACACTGACATTCGCATATGTAAACTTAAGGAAATATAAGCACTCATAAATGTATGTAATGATGTCTATGTATTTACTTGATTGCATCGACTATTTATATAAGAGATTTATAATTTCATTTTAATTTTACTCATGTCATTTTAGAAAACATAATTTAAACATGTAACGTTATAAATATAAATAAATGAAGAACTAAAAAATAAATAAATGAAATTACAAAAAATAAATGAATAAATAAAAAATGCAGATTACAGTAAAATAATTCTTAAGAGTAAAATTAGTAACAAGGCGATACTGCGATTGTAATCAAAGAGTGTCAAAACACATGGGATAACTATATTTTCATTCCAATTTTCGCTATTTCATTTATACATTTTTAACGCTAAAACCGTGGGATGAGTCATTTTGACCCCAAAACTCTCATTTTTTTAAAAATGATTACTAAAGAAATTGAAATAAATTTCTTGGGTTTTCTTAATTTTTTACTCATAAAAAACTAGGAAAATACAATATTGAAGAATGTGTGCTTATGCAAAAAATGGTTCATTATTAAGTTGGTTGACAAAACTGTAGATATATTTGTTCTAACTTCAAAATACCGGTGCAGAATAAAATATAATAGGTAATATATAAGAAAATTGTCCTAATTGTGTGAGAAATCTTGACTGAAAGAAATTCATATAATTCCACTAATGTTTTTAATATATTTTTCTAACTACATATATTTTTAGATCTTATTATATTTTTGTGCATTATTATAATAATTGAATGTCTAAAAATGAATCAATATCACTGCTTATAAATACAGAGTACTTTTTGAATGACAACACGGATATATATTAATCAGGGTCAGTTTAACCCAGCCCGTGGTTTTAGGTACATCAAAACATCATAGATTCTTAAAAAAAAAAAAAAAAAAAAAAAGTTTTTGAAAAGAAAAGTCTTTAAAAATTTTAGGTTTTTATAAAATATGTTTTAGTTTTTAATAAAGAAACTAATCTTTTCGGCACGTCTTTTTATGTATCTTATTCCACTAGATGAAAAATAATCTTATTATCGTTCAAATTTGTTTTGTAATAAAACATAATATTTTTGAATGATTACAACTTCAAATTTCTATTTATACGATCATTTCTCGATCCAAACTTGAAGAATTATATTTGCAGTCATTGTCATTAGGTCCTTATCGTAAGATTTCCATTATCTAAATACATTTTTATTGAGAAAAAATACAGTTTTGCCTCAAAATATTCCTTAACATTCTTGTAACTTAAAGCCAAAGGGGGAAGGAAGACTCGACGGGCTCAAGCACACCTGCGCAACGACATTCTGGAGTTTTATATTGCATTTTAACATTGTAATAAACTACAATATCTAACGTAAAATTTTTTTATAACCACACGCTTAAAGTTAAATTTTTAAATAAAAATTTGAATTTTTGTTAAATTTTTATTTATTTTTATTAATTTTAATTTTTTTCCTAAATAGTTTTGCATATTTACATATGTATGTGTATATATATATATATATATATATGTGTATATATATATATATATATATATATATATATATATATATATATATATATATATATATATATATATATTTCTTTATAATTTCTTCATAAATAAGGAAATTATTATTGTGATTTATAGTGTAATATATATATATATACTAAATATATATATTTATTTATTTATATTTATATATTTATAAACACACACACACACACATATATATATATATATATTATTCAGTTAAAAAATAGTGAAATAGCACTCAGTCCTCCCCTCGTGGCTACAGTTTTATTATAAAAATGATCTTTTCCTTTTCAATTTTTATCTTCAAGTCAAAAAAACTGATTACGTAAACTGCCATATGTCATTCTGTTGGGGTAACGTGGTGCAACAAGCTGTTTCATAACCCTTTCCGTGCTCATCGATCAATGAAAAAGTGTCGTTTCCGTACTTCTCCGATAGATGGCGCTGGCTGATAACTCCGTAGCGGTGTTTGTATGTAGTGCAATGCACGCCTTCAAAAATATTTCTGACGCAATGGCCCAGGTTCGTTGCGTACTTGAGACCCTTAGGTCGTATAAACAAACATCTTTGACGGCTTTAATTTCGATGACCTGTTTGATCTAAATATTTTTAAAATTTGGATATACTGGTCTTTTTTTTTTTTAAAAAAAAAAAGACTGTTCAAAATGGATAAGAATTATGGAATAACTATAAGTTGTTTTTTAATAAAATTTTATTAAAAATCATACTTTTATGGTTTTGTTATAATTATTAAAGTCACTTTTCTAACTCATGTCTTGTTGATTCTTTTATGTTTATCTAAATTCTTGTATTCTTTGTTTAGATTAGATATAGAATTTGAGATGTGCGAATTTCATATTACAATTATACGACAGTATTTTTCGCTGTGATAGGAAGCCTATTTATCTCAATTTATTTTAGAATCGGATCGATCGTTTAGGAGAAGATAAACTTAGCTCGCTGTGAATTTTATGAACCCTAACTCATCAAGAATTCCAGGTCCAGCCGCTTCATGAATTCGAGGACAGACGGACAGATAACTTCGAGGCTATTATTATATAGGGATATTAAATCCTAATAAAATGCTTTATACATTATAATTCGAATATAGTAACCAGATATAATTTCTTTCCACTTTCTGATTTAATTCTTCACATACAATAATGAGTGTTATACAATACTGTATATAATTTTATAGACAAAAAATTTTTTGTATTATTATTAAAGCTCACAGTGATTTT
Source organism: Pardosa pseudoannulata (assembly GCA_032207245.1). NCBI lineage: Eukaryota > Metazoa > Arthropoda > Arachnida > Araneae > Lycosidae > Pardosa > Pardosa pseudoannulata. The sequence goes on along the minus strand of CM063498.1, from coordinate 1,433,227 downwards.
AAGACACTTGTAGCATCGAAACTGACTCCATATAGCCCGGAAAATATTTGCGTTATGCACTATTCTACAATAAAATCCAATACATATTCCATTTCCATTCATGAATTATTTGTTCTCATTTACAGTTATACAAGTCTATAATACGTTTAACACCATCAATATATAAATGAATCGTGTTTCTCTGAAAATGGATCTCTAACATCATTTTAGTCTACAATTTAGGTTAAAAAGCTCATTTTATTATTAATTCAGGTATTTAAATATCTCCAATGCAATAAAGATCCCTATAATCTAAACAAGAAAAACGCGGAAGTCGATTGAGCTCTTTTACTAAAGCTAGAACTTGAAAATTCGGCTTGTTTTAAGTAAAATGAGTTTCAGGGGTCAAATTAAATTAATTTTTCATTCCATTACTAAAAAAACCGCTTCAGTTTTTTCAATGTCATTTATTCCGTCGGCTGTTCTAGAAATTTGGTGTGCATGCCAGCACTGCACTCTAAAATTCTAGTCCCGCACGGTAACCTCATGGCCATCTCATGCTGCCAGATTTTTTTTTCGACGAGGTCTCACTTTTGAAGACGTCCTTTCCATCGATCGGACATTCGTCATTATCGTCTGCTTGGAATAGACTTTATCTCAGATGTAGATCGAGTGGTCTCGAAAGATTGAGTCCAGCTCTAAACTGGATATTACGATGGGACACCTACGTAGGACAGCACAGCAAATAACGATGTAGAGCGTGTTTAAATATTATTTTGAATATTTTAGATTCCTTTATAAAGACCAATTTCGTGTGTTAAAATATATTGGGGAGCTGGCAAATACACACACCAAAATATGATATTTGATTATGATATATGAATATATTTGATATGATATTTGATATATAATATATGATACATGATATTTGATACACAAAATGAGAAAAACAAATAAGGAAATAAGTATAAAATTAATGTAAAATGGGATAACTTCTCGGACTTACTTATGTATCTGGCTTAATTACTTCGCCAAACGACGGCCTAATGGATAAGCAGATGCTCTTCGATACCGGAGTTCGGGGGTCAAATTCCACTAGAGGCATGGATGTTCGTAAACATTTGAAACTAGCTTTATGTAATTCACGTAAAACAAATATCCCTTTAGTCTTCGAAAAACGGGAGCTAACGGTATTTTACTCTTCGATACCGGAGTCCAAATCCCGCTGGTGCCATGAATACTCTTAGCCATGTGGAATTGGCTTTAAGCAGCAAGAGATTGCGGTCTCATTACCACTTGTGTAGCAAAACAATAGGCCGTAGCGCTCCAAACTCAATCAAACAGGCATCGTTACTTAATCTTTCAGACTATAAAAGAGTTTCGTTTGGTTTGGAGCTCTTCGTTCTTCTGTTTACCTGTAAGAGGGGTTTAGTTTGGTATGTTTTGGAGAGCTACGGTCTACTGTTTTGCTCACGGGGGCTAATGAGACCGGGACCTACTGCTTAAAGCCGATTCCGAACGGCTACGAATATCCATGCCATCACCGGGATTCGAACCCGCGAACTCCGGTACCGAAGAGCAGCTCTCTACCATTCGGCCATCGTTCGGCGTACGAGGGGTTTGAAACCGGGAACTAATGCTTAAAGCCGATTCCGAAAGGCTACGAACAAATAAAGCCCAAATGATGGAAGTCGAGTCATTAGAAAATTTCAATCTCACAAATATATTAATTTAATATTAACAAAATCACAGCTGTTTTTTAAGTTTGAATTTTAGTGTCTTTTATATTTTAATCCTAATTTTTAAACTAGGGAAAATATTTTTATAGTTTTTTTTTTTAAATACGTAGAACATCACAATCTATAACTCTCTCTCTCTCTCTCTCTCTCTCTCACACACACACACATATATATATATATATATATATATATATATATATATATATATATATATATATATATATATATATATATATATATATATATATAGAGAGAGAGAGAGAGAGAGAGAGAGAGAGAGAAAGAGAGAGAGAGATTGATAATCAAAAATTTTGAGAGCTTAAGGGTCCCTTTTCCCTAAAGGGGGAAATATCTCATTCAATAATCTCACACACTCTTTTTACGTAAACCGTTTTGGCAGCAAAGGGAAACAAAAACAAAAAAAGAAACAGCAGGTGTAGTTCCGGATATAACGAAAACACGCTACTCTTAAATTTTCTCCGCCTGTTTATTAATTTGACGCCATTTCCTCCCCCCCTCCCATCAGATGCACAAATCTCCCTCTGGTGAAGGAACTCGTTATCCATTTTGGTGCCTCTCTTCCAGGTAAGGCGTCACTGGAAGAGTTTTGAGGTGACCCCCTTTAAGCGTACAAGGTCGTTCCGATCGATTGCTGTATGCTGAGCATATACTGACTATATGAACATTAGTAGCGTGTTTTTCATAAGCAAGGAATGGGACAATAATAGGACATTAGACAAGGTATATATCCATATGTTATGTGTCAAAAGTATTGCTCCTAAGAGAGCTATCAAAAATTCTCCTTTTCCCCCTTTTCATTCTTTCATACCTAATTGTCCAGCCGTAAAATGTCAGATTTAAAGGAGTGTTCGCCTACTTCCATTCTTTTGATCCGTCTCCCAAAACTATCGTTAGAATAAATGCTCCTTTTCTATCCACTCCTCCAATGTCTAAATGGCTGCCTATACGGTTTTTGAGCTGACTCAATTGATCAAAGTTCATTTCTGACGCCCAGTCTTGATTTCTTGGGAAAAAATTCCCGTCATCACTTACTGTAGGGGGAAATTTGTGAAAGAAGTGTATATTCGTGAGCATACGGTGCAGAGCTCTTCTCTTGTAAAGAAGTTCGTTTTTAGCGTCCATAAAGTTAAGTTCCCCAATGTTGGACTTCGTAGTTTTTGAATGACACCACGACTGCCAATCACTTAAGTCCCCACCCCACTATGGTAAACTGCAAGCCATTACCACCGTCTGGAGTAGGTATGGCTTATATCGAGGTTGACGATGGCAGACAATAAAATGGCCTTGGCGGAGGATGGTTTCTGAAGCGGTTTCTCCAAACATCAAAGGCAGCCAGATGCGCAACTAAAGCGCTCAGTAAACTCTATGGACGAATCCACACTCTCGGCTCATTTAGTGCCCCAGCGTGTGGATGCAACCCGTAAACCGTCGTCCAAGGTCACCACCAGGAAATGGGGAACAATTGGCCATAGTGTGAGGCTACAATAGGTTCTCTCTTTGCCCATTAAGCCCGGGCAATTCAAACCAAAGGGGATATTTTCTGATGTAATCGGCCAGAATAATTTCGCCCAGTTACATATTTATGAAGAGAAATATGACTATTTAGTGAAAGCCAACCACTTTCGTCTCAATTTTTCTTTGATAGAACTAGAAAAAACTAGTATGTCTGAGCTAGAATTTTTTTGTTTTTACAAAAGTTTAGCCACCTGGTTGGCATAGTGGTCACACCGTCTCCCTACTACGATAGAGAGCGTGGGATCAAATCCCGCGTCAGAATCGGTTGTCATTTGTGTTGTTCTTTCATAGGGAGCAAAGTTGAACTGCATCTATCATTCTCCAAAAATAAAATAGTCCACAATTATCTGCGGCTTTGAAAAAGGAGAATGGTGATAATAAAGCATTGAAAAAAGAATAGGAACGGAATTTTAGGCTTAGCAAGATCACAGTTCATTAATTTCTTGAACTATTCTATGTCTAATTTGAATCCATTTTTCGTCGATTTTCTGATGTCCCCCAGAATTAACATTTTGCATATCGACGTATCTTCCGTGACAATGCCTGAATCAATTAGGAAATGACAGTATTATACATAAATTAAAAACATTTTAAAAACATCAATTTTCTAACCATTGTTATTTTTTTAACTTTTATGTATGTGTGGATGGCTTGGGAGGTGAAATATTTGGCTTTCACTCAGACGGACGAAAAAGAGAAAATTTAGCGAATTGAGACTTTTTTGTCTCAATATAAATGCTTGCAACTTCAGCTTTCGACAAACTGTGCCACATTATATGATATTATTAAACATTATACATTATATTGGGATATTTTCACAAAGTGTGTATGTTTATAAAAAAATATCCTGATGTTCATGACAAATAATATTGTGTCATTAAGTATATATATATATATATATATATATATATATATATATATATATATATATATATAATGAAAATTATATTTAGTTGATTTTTAACAATAACTGTAAATACATTATTTTATAATTTTTTATTTGGAAGAACGATTTTGAAAGATAGAAGTGTTATGAATATTTAACAGGAAGAGAAAGCAATAATATAAATAAAAAATCAAACTTAGGATCAAAATTATTTTAGTTTTGTACTTATTATCTTACTTGTTGATTTAACCATGTTTGTAAGTCAGTAAGGTATAGAAAGCATACATCACAGAAATCAGTTTGGCAAAATTTACAAATTCCATGCATTTCTTCTGACACCATTTTATTTCTTGGTGATAATTTCTTTTTTGGCGATTTTTTTTTAAATCGCCAACTATTTTTAACATTTTTTGTTCTATTTTAAATAAAAATAAAAGTAGACTAATAACCCATAAATATCGACACAAAATACTGTAGAAAACTCTTAAAATCATTGAGAACATTTATTCGTTAAAATAAATTATCGAAAAACTTGGCAAAACAATTTTAAAATTATGTATATATGTATTAATATACTCCATAATGGTTAACACTCATAACATACCTGTTGGTTTCTTCTTGTTCTTTCTGAAAAATAAATTTAATACATTAGTTGTTAAATCAATTTCATATACGGAAACTCTTTATTTAAAAAATGAGCACAGAACATTATTCTAAATCATTATTTTCTCCAAACCCAGTTACAATTCTAGTTAATTATTCTAAATTACAGTTAATTTTTGTTTAAGAAGGAAAATATTCGTATTAGTGCAACAGTAATGCTTCAGTTTAAATAAGGTCATATTTAGCCATTTTTTTTAATTTAAGATTATTGACGATGAACTAAAAAAATAGTTTAAGATAAGAAATTTAACCCTTTAATGGGACATCTTTTTCTAGTGATTGTATATTAAAAAAATTTTGCATTTGAAAATAATTTAAAATAAATTAATTTAGCTTAATATACAAAATTACTTTGATTTTTAATTTCTATTTTATTTTATTTCTGGGAAGTAGGCTTACTTTTAACCATTGAATGCTAATAAAAAGGAGACATTTTCCTTTTACAATGTGATAAATTTGGTAAGTATATATTCCACAGACCTAGAAAAAGTTTTAAAAATAAAAAAATTTCCTTGGATTCGGCTAACAACCATTTTGAAGAAAAAAAATTTTCTTTTCATTATGAACGACGCCTGGATCCCATTGATTAATTTTTTTTCTGAATCGAAATTACCTCCGTTTCATGGGACATTGAACAGATAATCATTAAATAAAAGGTTTACAGTAATTTACACTGTTACACTGTATTTTAAAGGTTTAAAGCTGAAATGGCACGAAAGATGCCATAATTTTTTTAAAAAATTATGGCTAGCAGCTAAAAATTTTGGAACTAGGAAGACGTTCTTTATTCCTTTCCTTTAATTCATATTTATTATTTATTTGGTGATAGCACTACCGTTTCCAATCCGGAAGCATTTTTGTAAAATTCGTTTCTTCGAAGTTGTAATTATTAAAAAAGGTAAACTGAAATTATACTTTCAAGGCTGATATATTAAATTAGTTACACATAGCCATGATTTTAGTTGAATCTTGTTTATAGTTTAGTATAGATAGTTACATATATAACCACGTGACACCGAAAATTGAAGTCAGTGGTAGCAAATGTTTATTAAGAGTGAAAATACATTTCAGCTTTGTGTTCTACTATCAGTTTCTACAAAAACGCTTTTAAATTTTTTTAATTTCTTTAAACCCCATTTAAAGAATTTTAATTCAATCTTTTTTATGACTGAAAAATCAAATCTGCTGATGGAATACGACCATCAGAAAAACAAAATGGCTTAGATTTAATACGAAGATGTAAACTCTAGTGCTTGAATAGGGCAGTAAATGAAAATCCAACATAAAAAAGATACAAATAGAAAAAAATTCTATTCGCAATTAACTGACCTTGGCTTTGCATTCATTACCATATTGTTTAGATGTAATTTACAAATAAATGCATTTAGAAATGTAAGTCACTGAGCTAAACACATTTTGCTGCGCATTTCGAGATATTTACTACAACACTATTACAGGAAAAGAATAGTTTAAAATCTCTTTAAATGCATAATAAATAATGACGGTAAATTGCCCTATCAATCTGCAATAAACAAATATAATTGGCTGATGAATCGCACCTTAAAAAAAGATTTTTTTTAATCATTGATGCTTGCAGCAGACAGTCGAATGCAAACATCTGCCGTGCTTGTCGTTATAAGAAATCTCCTTTGAATTTGCTCTTAGTTATTTATTTTTTTTAACTAGCGTCACAATGTACATCTGCGTTCTTTATCAATTGTACTTTACCCCAAACATTTCCATACCTAGATCATTTTTTAAAAAACAGATAAGCGTCCAAATATAGCTTGTTTTCTTCCAACTCGGCAGAATTTCTGTCGCGGTATTTAAAAATATATCCGACATATAAATATTGTAGTTTTAAAAAATTCCATCTGTCTTCTTCTTTCGTTGTTTGTCTTTTTTTTCTTACAGCTCTAGTTTCTTTCGAGTCAATATCGCTGCAAGTTTATGTTTTAATAAAAGATACCATATATATGCGACACTGTATTTCCGTTGAATACCCTCGAGGATTTTAATAATATAGATTTCATTTAAAATAACTGGCTGTGGATACGAGTCCAGCTTCTAATAGGAATTTTAACTGTTTGTTTGGAATCGGCCATAAGCAGAAAGTCGCGAATTAGAACGATAAAATCGTTTTCCTTTTCAGGATTTTGTTTTTGGTTAATTGCGCTACACTCTACTTTTTTGCTACACGAGAGCTAATGACAAAAAAACTTGCAGATTAAACCCAATTCTGAAAGTCTACAAGCATCTATGCCAGAAGTGGGATTCGAAACCCGGATCTCCGATACTTATGGGTAGCGACCTACCCATTTGGTCGAATATTTCTTTTGCTTGAATATATAAACTTGTGTTGGGCAAAGGATCCACTAATTTTAATATTTTAATCAAAATAACAGAAGAGAAAAAAAGCAAACAAGATGGGCCACGTACTTCTTTTTGGGGGATGGCATGACTGCAACAACTTCAACCTAGCTGATTAGGCTTTTCCTTGCCCAGCAAGTCCAGGCAAGTAAAAATAATGGGGCTAATTCTATGTGACAGACGGATTAATATTCGCCGCGTTAGATACATGCATGCATATATATGTATATATATCTCAGTCACATTTCTTGATAAGTTCTTTTTTTTTAATTTAATATGGAAATTTTAAAATGGAAGTAAAATGTCTATTCTTACTTTTAATCACATTTATTAAATTCTACCGTGAAAAGAAATGATATTTGTATTCCCCCTGTAAAGTATATGTGTATTTTTTCAGGATGGGCACAAAACAGAGGCAGCGCTAGGTACGTCCCTCCGGAAGATTTCGAAGGCGGTGATATCACCCGAGCTCCCCGACCCACCAGGGGAGGTGGAGTCAGGCGACAGAGACCCACCAAAGCTCCCGAACCGGCAGCCGAAGACGAACTCAAGAACTACCAGGTACGTTTTAGAACACAGTATTTCTCAACATTTTGTTCTTTTTTCGACGTCGTACCATCGAAGCATAAAGGCGTCCTTTATATTTGTGGAAATTTACAGAAATGTAAAAACATTGCCAACTTTCAAGGACGAGGAGTTTATTAACGGCCAGTAGCGAAAAAAAATTTACTAAAATTTGTGACTATGTATCCATTAACTATTTACAGGACTAATCAGAATATTTTGACAATTTAAAAAATGTGATTATAATTCGAATGATACTTAATATTTTTAAAATCTATTTTGTATTTGATACCCGCTTTGCTCAAGTGGGTCGTCTGACGGCAAAGAATGAACATTTGTGTAAGTAGTCAAAATGTTAAGAGTGATAATATAATTATAATAAATATAAACAGACTGTAATGAGGTGACACGGAATTAAACAATACCGAAACGAAAAGAGTGCTAAAACAGTAAAATTGGGAGTACAATAATAACAGATGTACACTGATTAATCCGATCAAGACCACTTGAATAATTTTTAATTTGCTAATGATTATGTTTCTTATATTCCTTAAAATATGTTGTATTGTACAATATTATATGTAGCGGAAGCCGGGCTGCCTCTAGCAATAACAAAATCCGGTACCGATTTTCATGCAATATGAAATGAATTAATGCAATCAAGAAAAAAATCCTCGTTACAGACCATGGCCAAGCAATGTCCGTTTTCAAGACCAGTCACCTTGGGGTGCGAAGCATATGTCCCGGTTTAGCTACCAAACATGCATGGTCCTCAGTTTGTTTACCCACTTAAGGGATGAAAGGCTTTGTCAACCTTGTCCAGCCCGAGGATCGAACCTTGGATCTGTGGCAGGGGGAGTGAAGCTCTACCCCAGCGCCACTGGGCTTTTAAATTCCATATATGCAGGGATATTATGGATTTAGTTTACTTAACTGCAGAATTTTTAAACTTTAATACAAAGTTATTTAGATTTTTAAACTTTATACCAAAGATGTACTTAACATAATCTTCATACAGTAGGTCCTCGATAATTAATCATGAACTATAGTAAGTTTACACAGCAGAACAAAAAGAGTATTCAAGAAGCCTTTTTTCTTCTTTTAAGGGAAAGCATGAGTCAGCGGTTAACACGATAACTTCGCAATAATGTCGCAAGATCTGGGGTATTTGGATAAAGGGGGGGGCAATCGCAAATGAGCGCATAGAGATCATGGGGGTGGGATAAAAATTGTTTTCGAGATGTAAATTTTCGATTAAATAAAAGTTATGAAAAAAAGCTTCACGATCCCATAAACACTCTAAAATTTTGGGTCCAAGTATTGTCGCTCTGGTATTCCCCCTAACGGCAGCATAGTCTAATCGGGATTAGAGTCAGACGAAAGTTTTATAAAACTTAGCTGAAAAATTTATCTTTGCAGCCACCAGAAACTCCATCAAGAACTACTGGCAGAAGAGTTCCCCAACGAGGAAGCGCTCAACAGGTGACTCCTCCACCCCCGCAAGCTCTTCCAATAGAAGATCCAGCTCTTTTGTATCCCGCGGCAGTTGAAGAGCTTCCGCAAGCTCCACCAACAACAGCTCCAGAGGGAAGACCTCAAGGTACGAGGAGGCGCCGACCGAAGAAACGCAGGAGGCCTGCTCAGGCTGCTGCTGTTCCCAAAGTAGAAGAACCAGAGAAACAACTAATCTCAACTCCAGAGGAAGAGAAGCCGGCCATTTCTGAATTGCTGAATGACGATAAGAAGCAAAATGAAGAATTCCAGGGAAATCCTCAATCTCGCCATTCTGTGCCAAGCTATGATCCCGAACCTACTTTCAATCCCGAAAAAACTTCGTGGGATGACCGTTCTTCTGCAGGTGCTCAAGTCAATGCCGGAGGACCTCAATACTTTAGACCACAACCTGCTACAAACAGACTACCTCTCGGGGAGGGTGAACCAGTTGGTAACTCGCGGAGATATTTGGAACCCTCACCAGTCATTCCAGATGTAGATTCTCCAGCTCCCTACGTTCCTAAAAGACCCCAGTCTTCAGTATCGAATGAAGCATCTTATGTACCTGTTTTATCTCCTGTTCGAGGTCCATCTCAAGGAGCTTCGCGTCTTCCCCCAGATGAATATCCAGCTATTATAGACAAGGAAACTTCTGTGCAAGAGCATCCTACAAATATTGATTCTTCTCACAGAGGCCATGGCAATAGACCTACAGTAGGTGATCCTGATGAAATTATACGTAATACTGGTGCCAAACCTGTTCATAATATTATTCCCCAACCTGACGAGCCAGTTTTACCAGCTCGTGGACATTCTGAAGTAAGATTACCCCAGGATGAACAACCTGTTCTCTCAGAATATGTTCCACCTGCTTTTGATTCCAAAGACCTAATACCACCCAACCCAAAAGAAGAAGCCGAAGTACCCCCAAATACCTCAAATCGACTTCCCAATCCCTCTGAAATCCATTATGATTCTGTATATCCCGAATTTTCGGAGAGGCCCACACGTGGCTCACAGAGAGTTGCAGTAAGACGACAAGAACAAGATGAACCTATAGCACGAAATCCACTTCCTTCATATACCACTCCACGCCGAAATGCTGGAACAAAACCCCAAGAGTATGATAATGATGCTGAAATAGATCGTCGACAACCATCTGAATATAGGCCACCTATCCAGAGAGGAAGTTCTAGGTATAAACCAGAAGATTCTGAAGGATCATCAAGACCTTCCTCTAGGACAGCAGAATCTACGCCATCTACAAATAGCCCTCGCACGAGAGGTTCATCGAGATATCAATCAGCATCAGGTGATTATGCACCTGAAAGGACAAGGGGTTCCACAAGATCGCGCTCAGAACCCGTTGCCGATCCCCCTGTTAGGACAGAATCTCAAACTGCTCGAAGAGGATCTACTCGATACTTTCCTGATAATACCGCACTAAGGAGGAAACCAGAAGATCCAGAACCTCCCCAGAATCAAAGATATGTTCCACCAGAAAGATATATTTCTGTTGATGAAATTATTAAAAACGATCAAAGACCTCAGTCACCTCCTCCTAGAACTCAAAACCAACCAAAAGAAGGTATAAGATCAAAAATCGAACCAGAAATAAACCCTCCTTTGAGAAACACTCTTCGATCGCGTCCTCAATATGAAGTGAGAGATGCGGATTCTTCCACCTACGAAGAATCAATAGAGGATCCTGAAATTTATGACACCGAATATCAAGTACCTAGACAAGTGCCTACAAGGGGAAGAGGTAACGAAAGAACTACCGTTGCAAGACAACCAGCACCACCACCACAACCTGAATACCAGGCACCGCGAAACAGGCAACAAAACAGACAAGAACCGCAATATGTACCACCCCAAAACAGACCAGAACCACAATATGTGCCACCCCAAAACCCTCGTTCAAGACATCAGCCTCAGTATGAAGCCCCTCAAAATCCCCGAACAGATTCCAGACAGTCAAATAATAGACAAAATCCTCCGAGTTCCAGACCAGAAGGAAGATCAAGACAAAATGCTGGACCAACTGCAGCCCCTAGCAGATCATCAGGGAGTAATTTTGCTTGCCCCGAAGCTTTTGGATTCTTTGCAGATCCTGTACAGTGTGATAAATATTACGAATGTCGCAATGGCACGGCTGAAATGAACCTCTGTAAAGATGGACTTGCTTTCAATGAAATGAGTGCTCCTAATTTCCTCAGATGCGATTCTCTGAGAGATGTGGATTGCAAGTCAAGACCAGAACTACGTAAGTTAGAAATAAATTTGATTAAATTTGAAACATGATTTATATTTGTACGATTAGCATTGAATGAACAATTATCGTTCGCACACTTTGTTCGCACCAAAGAAAGTTTCAAACATATACTATATAAAACAAAGCATTACACACACACGCACGCACATATATATATATATATATATATATATATATATATATATATATATAATATATATATATATATATATATATATATATATATATATATATATATAAATAAATAAATATATAATTTATATGAGACTGCTTTTAAAGTTATTAAATTTATTTGTCCACTAGAAGTTTCTTTAAAAGACAAACATATATTGCCTACATTCTCCCCATTATCTAAAGAGAACTCAACCCATGTTTAGTATACAGATGATATTCAATTATTTCCACCTAACTTTATCGATAATAATTAGTATTTGGCAGGCTTCTAAGTGTAATATCCAAGTTTCCTAGTTCAAGAGAGATAATTATTCAAGATAAACTCTTAAAGTAATTCATAAACTTATTTTAATATGTCACAATCTCGATTCCTTGCAGAGGAACCTCAGCCGACCAAGAACTGTCCTAGACGTTTCGGCTTGTTCGCCCATGAAACAGACTGCACGAAATTTTGGAACTGTGTTGATGGAACGGCGAGCGAAGTCCAGTGTCCACCAGGACTGACATACAACGATGACAGAGCAACTTGCGACTGGGCAGATCTCTCGGAATCGTCATGCAAGACAGAAGGTAAATAGATGGCAATAGATATATGGAACGTTATATTGTGTTGGGGCTTGTTTAAATACGATAGACAAGGGTTGATCTGGCCGAAGCAGACCTAAGCAATGTTCTTCGTTGACCAGATAACCCATTTTCTATATCTAAACCAGCGATTCCCAACCTTTTTTTTTTTTGTCTCCCGTACTATTTGGTTGTAAATCTTGCTATGTATTACAATGCTGACATTTACCACTTTGTAAAAATGATTGTATTTCTTGAAATTGGTTATTGCGAGTGTGTTTGCATCATGCATTTTATATATTCTCATCACATAATGGCACAAGTTACATTGAAACACACCTAAACATTATGCCGGATTATAAGCTCGCTGTAATATATATATATATATATATATATATATATATATATATATATATATATATATATATGTGTGTGTGTGTGTGTGTGTGTGTGTGTGTGTGTGCGCGTGTATGTGTGTGTGTGTGTGTTTGCTCTGCGTTTCATATTTATACTATTTTGTTATATTTCGTTTATTAATAAATGAATCAATAAAAACACAAAATTATAAAAAACAATTAATTTAACTTTATTGTATAATATTATTAATTAAAATAAATTTTATGAATTATAGGAAAGAACTTTTCTATGATATTTTTTAATTTAATTTTTTTTCCACCATTATTGACTACTTTTCACGTACCACAGGCTGAGAAACGCTGATCCAAGATTATGAAGTAGCTCATTTCATGAAACTAAAAACAGCTGTATGCTTTTAAATTTTGTTTAAAAATTCTTATTCACGCTGCAGTTTGAGAAATCAAGCGCTAAACGGATGTCAGCGTAGATGATCGTCTAAGTGCACTATTCTGAAACCAATAAACTTTTATTATAGATTTCACAGTCTACCGATAATAGCTGAGAGGTGACACGGTACGATTTTCTTAATTTTCGATGTCATAAAAATTCGTTTCGTCACCTTTACTGCCTATCTTCTTTATCTACGTATCCGAACACCAAACATTTTCTATATAAGTCCCAAAGGCAATAACATCAGCCTTCATAGAAAATATCAGTTATCAACTTCCAAAACTCTATCGAGAATTACTTTATAACAAATGATAGAGTGATACAATTTATTGACACTGTTTTATACTTAATTTGTTCTACTATATACATAGATTAGCCGCTTTACCTTCGGTCTGGATCTGCATAAATGAAAAGAGTGCACGAATTTTGTATATTACAATATCCAATGATAGAATTTTCATAAAATAAAAGTACAACCCAAGGTCAAGAAGAAGTGAAATATTTTCAGAATAAGAGTACAAAAATTTAGCGATAATTACTGATAGGTTAGCATTGTTATTTCAGCAGTTGGTTTAGAACAATATTCATTATACTATGTTTGTAAATAGGATATTTCTGTCTTAAATTTATTTATATTTTTAATGCGAAAAATATCTCAAAACATGTTGTAAACGATTTGATCTTTAGATAAATTTCTGGTTCTAAATTACAAATTAACTAACCAATTTTATTCAAGAGGTAAAGTTCAGTAATAACATTTGATGTATTGCCATCTGCCATATAGAAACACACACAAATGGACAATCTCTTTTATGTAAAACCCGAACTGTTTATTTCTTCCGTTTTCTAGATTTATTGGGCTTCACTTGTCCTGAACCTACCGCATATGACTTACAAGATGGTGTCTATACTCGATACCCGCATCCTAGCAACTGTCAGCTTCATTTCACCTGTATCAAAGGAGCCGACGGTCTTCGAAGGCCCAGGATGTTATCATGCAACGAGGGTTTTGTGTTCGACCCCGAAACAGCTACTTGTGCAAGGCCAGAAGATGTACCAGGATGGTAAGTTCAATCCAATTTTGATGATTGATATCCACAAACAATTCAAACCTCACCAGAAGACTATCCTCATATTTCGCTCGAATAACGTATCATTGTTTTGCATTTTTCCTCTACAATAGGAATATAAAAGCCAGAAACGTTTAGTACATCTAGGATATGTAGCAAAAAAGTCTAACCAGAAAATGTTTGACTCACCTAATTTTGCATCAGTCTCCCAAAATATAAACTATTACATTTATAATATATAGTTTATATAAACCCACATTATTCTAACATAATCTTTCTGATTTAATGATTTCTTTCAGATATTGTAGTTTAAGGTATGAAATATTCTGTAATGAAAATAAAAAGAACCTTCTAATAAAAGAATGTATACGTCCTAAGCAAATGGCTTCTAAATAAACGAGGATTTCGAACAGGAACTGCACCAAAAACCGAAAATGAACCAAAAAGAAAATATTGGTTTATTTCTTTTCCGCTATATCTTAAGTCATTTTGTCAATATTTTATGTAAGTGAACATCAACCACATAATTATTGTCATTGGGTGTCCATTGTTTTTCGATTTCTTGTTTTGATGTACACAAGTACTTTTCTCTTTCAGTTTCACACGAAACTACTAGTAGAAGGTAGACTGAAGTCAGGGAATGTTCAGTTATCAAATGTGATTTTGAGAATGGATAACAATAACAATGCTCGCAGCTGGTGTCGAACAGGTTGGTACATTCGCATAGTGTACCAAATATAAAAAAATTCTCTTCTAAATTTTGACAGATTTGCATTTTTTTAATGATAGCACTATATTTTTAGTACAAATAAGAATATACATAAAATAAAATTATTCATTCGGAACTGAACCGAATACCGTCATTTTTGGTGGAACGAAAACCGGAACCTGTATCAATGTAATTTTTAGTTGAACCGGAACGAAAAATGTTACGGTCCGAAGCCTTGAAATAAACAGCAGATTTAATTGTACCTCATTGAGAAACGGTGATAACGATAATGGTCTCTAATTTTTATGAAATTCCAATAACACGTAAATGACAGAGATTCAACGCTGAATCCGAGAGAAATTGACACATATAAAGCCAATGACACCTTTTCGGAGAAGGAATGATAAAAACTCGTAAAAACAAGATTTGTTTTACGAATATAAGGAATAAGGATTGTGAAATCGTTTTATAAAATGAAACAGTAATATAAACAAAAATGGAAAATCAGTAACAACAGTACTAATAACTTCCTTGCTTATATTTAAAACAATAGCTATCGAATGTGGAAAAGATAAAGGGTCAAATAGAGAATGTATCTTTTCTAATGAAAGTACTTTTCATTATTTGCAAGAGATGCAAATATAATTTTATTTTGTTTTGTGAAATTTGTTCGAAATAGAAGTTAAAATGGTAATTTGATCAAAATGGTTAAGACCATCAACAAGGAAAGTAAAAAAGGTAATAAATTGTCTTCTTTTTTCTTTTTCTTTTTTTTTTTTTTTCAGGAAAACGTTGTCATAAGAAAGGCGTACGTCACGCAGCTTCCAGTTTGGTTTATTCGATTGTGATTTTCTCAATGCTGGAGGTATACTTTCATTGAAAAAAAAAAGGAAAATTCAAAGTATTTAAGATCAGCCCAGTGACGTTGGGGTAGAGCTTCGTTCTCCCAAGCCAGACGTTCAGTTCTCGATCTGGCCAAGATTGAGTTAGCCATTCATCTTTTCAATGTGTAGACAAATTCAAGACCAAGTATGCTTGGTGACAAAAC
Organism: Pardosa pseudoannulata; assembly: GCA_032207245.1. Taxonomy (NCBI): domain Eukaryota; kingdom Metazoa; phylum Arthropoda; class Arachnida; order Araneae; family Lycosidae; genus Pardosa; species Pardosa pseudoannulata. Next base: position 1,417,349 of record CM063498.1, on the reverse strand, counting down.
CCTGAGGGTTCCGCGGAAGTTTGACCACCTAACCGAGACATATACTTCGCACCCCGGGGCGCTTGGTCTCGAAAATGGAGATTAGCACCGTAGGCCATGTCCCCAGGTTTAACATTTGAGCCGAGGAGTTTAGTTTATATTTAAGATCGTAATAAACTTCTGCTGATTCCCAGTGGGCATATCACTTCTTTGTGTGTGTAGAACGACGTTATAGCCCCGTTTACATCTGCCAGTGAAGTTACCTTCATTTAATCGGGTAAAAGAAATTTTACTTAGAGGGTTAACGAAACCCATTTGTATGTGCAATAATTTCAAACCTCCTTTTTGCTGGAATTGTCCTGATCCTACGGGACTGCATGTCATGTATTGTGCTCTTGTATATCTGATAGAAAATGTGACATCTACATTTCTTTTTGCTATATTTCATGAATCACATGAAAAATTCATGAAATTATGATGAAAATTTTAGAAACAGAATAGTAATAAAGATAATGAAGGAATTAAGCTTGTCATTACTTTGTAATTGCATTTGTGAAAAATTTTTACTTTTTTCAGGTTAAACTCTGGTAGAAAGGTGATATTTTCTACAACTAATTTTTTTCTGTGGATAGAAATAAATCTTGAAATGAGAATACAATTCCCGAATATCCCCAGCATTTGTGCTGCGTTTTGGCATATGTAAACGGGGTTCTTATATGCTTTTTAATATATATATATACATATATACACACATACATATACAAATACATACATATATTCGTATACACACACACACACACACATATATATATATATATATATATATATATATATATATATATATATATATATCCATACATACACACTTACATATACATATATATTCATATATATATATGTAAATATACAAATATATATATATATATATATACATATATATATATATATATATATATATATATATATATATATATATATATATATATATATATATATATATACATATATATATATATATATATATATATATATATATGTTGTAATGTACATACAACCTATACACCAGTGTTCGTTACAAGGGGGAAACACAGAATGAGTATAATACCTTATATAGATTCAGACATTTATTCTATACATTTATTTACAAAAATACTTGGTTAACATAATCATCAATCATTTATATCTTCTATTAACACTGTTATAATCCCACAACTCTTTATAAGGAATTATTATTATTAACAGAGGCATAAGTCAAAGGACTGTAAATATTATTTATAGATTACCTCCATTGAAGTCGCAGGGGAGCAGGCAGGGGCTTTTCTCACGGGCATACGGGACGAGTTGGTGATGTTGAGCGGGGCGGTGTCAGTCCGGGCGCACGGGACGAGCTCGTGCTAGTGGATTCTTGTTCCACTTCTCTCGACTGCCCACTTCTAACTCTCAGCTCTCACTCCGTTTCCAAAAACCTCACCTCGGTCCCAACGCCCCTTCTTTTCTTGTTATCCAATCCCTTCCTTCGGGAAAATTTTCCCACATCAAATGCCCTTCGGGAGTGCAGGTGGGCTCATTAAAGTAGCCCCTTTTTGTTCAAGCTGACATTACATTTTAGCCCCTGCTCCCATAATTCACGCTTACAGTTCTGTGCGAGCTTGACCGTTATGCTGCCATTCCGTGAAGTATCCTCTCTGCAGGGGTCCCTAAACTTGACGTAAATAATTGGGGTCTTAAATTCGTCAGGGAAAATCCTCCCACGGTTATGCATGCACGTGCAACTCACCGTGAGAAAGTACCTCGGTATAATATATATATATATATATATATATATATATATATATATATATATATATATATATATATATATATATATATATTAATATATATATATATATATATATATATATATATATATAAATATATACACATACATATATATATGTATACAATAACCAATATATATGTATAATTTGCGATGGGCCAAAGATGTCGTAGTTTCTTCAATCCTAATTTAGACCTTTTAATCTGCTATATCCGAATATCTATCATTAAATACTTCAGCAACGTTTGAGAGAAACTGTGCATTCGACTCATTGTAACTTAAATCCTTTAATGACAGTGAACATCACCTTCTTATTGTATGGGAAAATTATCCATATAGTTTTGTCCAAATTGAACACTAAAGGTATTCGCACTGATTCCATTCACCACAACTCATGAACCGGACTATAGTCGAGGGTGCTAGGGCTGTGAGATTGAAAAATCGAGATTTAGCAAGACAAAATTCCGAAAAGCTCCAGAAATGGATTATAATAAATCTAGATTAAAAAAAATGGTTTCATTTGTACATTGTGATTCCACACATTTTTTATGTTTTCTTTATCGTAATTTCAGCGAGGATTTCTACGGAGATCGAAAGCCGGCTCCCAAAAGAAAGCCAGCTGCTCGCCAACCAGCTCCCAGAGAGCCAGAGGAAGAAATTTTGGAAGAAGCTCCCACTCCCAGACCCAGCAGGCGAGGCTCTAACAGAAGAGTCAGAAACTGAGCAACTCATCTCCCTCCCATCTCTTCATCTCCTGGAAGATTCTCATGCTTATTTTTATATCACATTTCTGCGCTGCGAAGCTGTTGAATACTGTATATTGTTGGATCGCAATTTTTTGTTGTTTATGTTGACGACGCAGGCGGGGAAGGCGCAGGATCTCGCGTTTGTCGAAACGTTTATGTGATACATTGAAACCACTCATAATAAAGTTGTCTCGCCTGTTGAATTGAGGAGTGTCTTTTTTGTGTGTACGTTTTCTCACGAACAGAGCCAATGGTAAAGGCAGTTCAATTCCAAGCCCAATAACTAGTTGGTCCCAAAAGGTTTGTAACGGTATTCTGACTATCATCAGCTCTTTTAACATCTTTTCCTGTTATGCATTTCAGTAATTATCTCAATCTTGATGGATATTTTACCTATTAATAATCTCATTCCCCACTTTCGACTGTTTTCGTTTTAACAAAAACCCAGTTGCTTAAGAACAACAAAAGACAATTTACTACAAATTCCAAAGCAACAGTTTTAGGAAATCAAACATCGAGTGAGACTTTCAAGCGACTGGATTCTAGAATTTAACGATAATCACCCTCGCTTGGAGTAACCACTAAATTGTGATACGGCCCAGATATCTATGAAAGTAATTAAATCTTATTTATATATGTCCAGTATCAAATTTAAAACAAGGAATACTGCTTAAATTTTCCGAATTTTTCTCAAATTGTAAATTCTTCCAGCTTAAAATTATTCAAAGCTTTTAGAAAAACGAAAATGTGTGTAAAATGTTTCCCCTCTATGATTTATGATATTGTTTTAAATATTCAATAGAAGTAGAAATTTTGAAGTTTCACATATCCCTAGGGCAAAATGTTTGTTGATTAACTGAGAATTCACTATATTATCAAAGTTTCTTCATAAAAACTTTTTTTTTAAAAAATTCTGGTTAACGAAGAAAGAAAAATCGTAAAAAGACCTAGTAATTTGATAAAACCACCAACACTAAAACATGCTATTTAGAAATTTCTAAAAAAAATTTCAAATTGTACAAACATTTTCAGCAAGTTTCAGTAGATTTTATTGCATGGACACTTTAATGAGCCCTGGTAACTTAGTCCGCAAAGGCAGCGATCTAGAAACCGGAGAGTTACAGTGGAATAGTATCACTTGGTGATGTCAGCGTGTAACATATCCGCCTATTTAACTGGGACAGGGATGCTTTATGTTCGTAGATTGTTGCTGGGATGTATTAAATTACTTCCGAAACTTAAAGGACAACAAATAACGTTTATTTACAAGATTTAAAAAAAAATTAAAGGTAGAACAAGAACATATTCTCGGCGTTCCGGAGCCTGACTTAAACGCAACCCGAATCAGGTGGAAGGCCGGCCTTCCATACATCAAAAACAGGCGTTACGTTCTGTCGCTCCATCCAGAGAGATCTCTTCTGGCCGCAGGCTCTACGTGGACTCCCCGAATCAACTCCCGGCAGATCCTCTGGCATTTCTTCGGGGGGGGGGGGGCAGCTTCTAGAAACTTGATCCTTTCCGAAAAATGAATCCTCTTTTTCGGTTTTGCAAATTTAGTAAAGGGTGCACATCTGGAAAAACAGGTCGTGGATCCAAATTCCTTACATACCAGATCGAGGCTTGAACCGTCCAAAGATCCGCCGTCTTCCTTAACGGTAAATGGGGTACATAAAATAGATTTGCGGTTTCAGTATCCTTTAAGTTCTATTCGATACCTCTGGAGGACTTATGGGAGTGTTCTGCTGGGCCCCTGCTACTAAATTACGAAGACCCATTTGAGATTTAGTCAGTCTTCCTCACTCAAGTTAAGCTGCATATTACTCTTATACATGGACCACTCGACTATTGCGAAGGGCCCTGTTGGACCTCATGTAGGGGGGAGAGGGGAGTGATGGCCTAATGGGTGGAACACTGATCTTCAATACCGGAGTTCGGGAGTTTTTCCTGTGGCACGGATGTTCGTAGCCGTTTGGAATCGGCTTTAAGCAATTGGTTCCTGTCTCATTAGCCCTCGTATAGCAAAGTATTAGACCGTATCACTTCTAACCAAGCCTACACCTGGGAATGGAGTAACAACAAGAATTTAATAGTTTAAAATCATAGCAGATTATAGGCGGATTAAACTAATAAATTTCGTGTAGAGCATCTTTTTAGATTGAAATACATAAAAATTTGATTGAACAGATAACATATAGCACTCCCTCCTACGGCCAACCAAAAAAAGTTTACAACCGCGGTGGGAGGAAAGATTCATATCCACAATTTTTACAAAGAATAGTATTTACATAAGCCTATAGGACAAATAAGATTTTACAAACTACACAAGCAATTACAAATTTTAAAAATACAATATAACTAAATACAATACAATATACTAAATAAAATGAATTTTAGTAGTATTAACACTTATTGAGTTTCGTAGCAGTTATTGACAGTTCATATTTACTAAATATTAATTCATAAAAATAGTTTTAAAACATGAACCGATTATAAAGGTGTAAAAAAGGAATGCATACTTACTGTTTAAATTAATACAAAATCTGGAAATATCTTTTTCTTTTAAAGCACTGGTTCAATGATTTTGTTTCACTTTTCTTCATATACTATCATATTGCTCGTCATATGACAGGATAAGTAATAAAGTTATTTGCCCGTGACTTTATCTTCCTCCAATTTATCTTAAAAGTTTAGAATTATCTAGATATGGTAAAGTATAAAATTAACATAAAAAAAACTTCACTGACCGAATGTTAGTTGCCAACTTTGATTTATCCTGGCATATTACATGATAGGATGGACAGAAGGGGTTTTAATTGACAATGACTATTGGTCGATATATATGAATGATCTCCAAAATTGTGCGAATCGACTGCAAAACGTGCGGTTATGTATAAAAAACAGACACAGAAACGAACAAACTTCTTAATTTTCAAAGATATATAACTCAAACTCGAGATATGAGTCCGTGAAATAGACTCCTACACTTTATGAAAAGAATTTTCTGTTAACACGGTGATAAAATTTTCATTGCAACAGGAAGTAGTCGATGATTCAATTTAAAATTATCACATATGTACGTAATCTATTATTTAAGCCAAATATAAAAGAAAATTACTTAAGTAATATCTAAGTTCAGTGATAAAACGGATGAAAATAATGCAAACGATATTTAAATAATTTAAAATAAGTAATGATTAATTGAAATAGTTGAAGGAATGACGTCATAATGCTAGAAAAAAAATATTATTTTTACTTGTTTATTATGTGATAAATTTAATCTCCTGCTCTTAACCAGACAAAATAGGGCTCTAAAAGGGGTGGATTTCGAACATTTTAAAGACGACAGTATTTGTCGCTGTGATTATGAAGTATATTTATACTAATTTATTTTAGAATCGGATCGATAAATTAGGAGAAGACAAACTTTATTAGCTTCGAATTTTGCTAACCCTAACTCATCAAGAATCCTATATGGATGCCTCTATCCATTCCAGGTCCAACCACTTCATAAATTCGAAGACAGACGGACAATTACTTCGAGGGTATTATTTTATAAAGGACTGGGGAGAAGATGTACAATATTCACTTGCATAGTGTAATGGTATGTCACACGGACACGGCTGGGTATCCAATGTACCAATACTATTTAAATAATACGGAAGAGAACCCCGATCGGTTACAAAACATATCGGGTCTACGTTTTTACACTGCAATTCGAAATGAACGGATTTGAAAGGTATGTCTTCCTTTTATACTAATATTCTATATTTGCTGCCAATTATTTGGCAATTATATATATTATCTTTTCTCAGATTTTTTTATTACCGTTTCTGGATAAAGAATTTCGAAGTTTTCTTAATTATGTAATGGCGCCTTGGTCTACAAGTCGGCCTATTGATTACCAATTACGCCAACGTGGCCTTTGTCTCAAGCTATTTTAAAAATCTAATTTTGCTGATCATTTATAATTCAAAAAAATTTGATTTAACATTTGCACTCGTTAACAATATAGTAAAATCCCAAGAATTGCAGGTTGAGGAAGGTTTCCTTGTGTGTGACACGCGAGAGGGAAAACGCCCAACGTGTCAAGGTTTAATAATAACATTAACCCTCCTCCCCACTTGTCAGTAAGAAGAAACTCCGGTTCAACAGTCAAACTTAGAAGGAAGACACTGCGGGGAAAATCCAAGATTGGGCGATGATAATATTTGCGGTTAACTAGGGTCGACCGAACTAGAATTGATTCATTCAAAATAAATAGACTGAGAGACACTCGAATTAACACGCGCTACTTTGAAATGCTGACGACCTTCAAAAGAAATTAAGGGTATTAAAAACGGCAAATACTAGCTGTAGTACTGCAAAAGCAACTTTAGGGTAAAATGAGGATTTATAAGTTGACCATAGTTGCTTGAATCGGAGAGCTACGGTGTACTGCTTTGCTGCACAGACTAGAACCTGTTGGAAAGGTTCATCGATAAAAAAATATCGATACAAATTATTTCGGTCGTAACCGCATTTCCTACTATGTAAATATGTTGAGTCCGCTGTGATATAAATTGACTTCCCTGGTTGGCTCCGGACCTTGCCTTGCCTCTTACTCTGGTGTTGCTAAAAACGTTAGTAAGGAAATATGATATACTATGTTTAAAAAGGCTTGCTTTAAATTGATTTTAATGCCTTGTTTATATTTAATTATTGTTCGAGTTGGACGAATAAGCATCTATGAAATGAACTGTGTTTTGGACTCTCTACATATATCCACACCACACGCATAACATGACGCTGGGCACTATAAGATGAATTTACCCCAACAGAACCTACTATTTAAAGTCGATTTCGAATCATTGCTAACATCCATGCCTTCGGAGGAATTAGGACGCTCGAACTCTAGTACAGAGGAACAGCGCCCTACCCATTAGGCCATGGGTTATGGGGTCCAAGGTTTTAAGGGCCTGTATTCTCTAAGCAACTTAACAATTTTTGCATTCGACGTGCTTTCGTAAAATTACATTTGAACTCTACGCACACTCCTGGTAGTGACGAATTGCAATGCTCGACATACGACGATTATATAGTCATCTAAAATAGTTATTAACTCACTGTGGTTCCATTTTTACTCGCTGTTCAGAATTATATTGACTTATTAAGAAACAAAAACAGAAATTTGGAGAAAAAAAAACTACTTTCTTAAACCCTAGGAAAGTGATATGCATTAGGAAATCATTTTGCACTTACTTATCTTTGGTTGCACTTAGTTTGAACGCTACGGCCTACTTTTTTTAAACAAGTGAGCAAAGGAGACCGGGACTTACTGCTTAAAGGCGATTCCGAAGGGCTACGAACAACCATGCCCCAGTGAGACTCGAAACCACCAACTCCGGTAAGAATTCGGCGCAAGAAATATGTAAGATATGGCATTATTGCAAACACAATCCAGAGTTCTAAACTCGCCTCCAGCGAGGTAGTGTCGACTACTGACGCCGGCTTGTGTGCAGATTGCAAGGCGTATTTTTTGACTGGGGATAATAAAACTGTTATTGCGCCGAGCGGTTGCGGCGTTTCAATTTCCGTTAGTCAGTCACACCCTAGTCGTTTTGGATATGACTTCGCATGGGTCTCGTACAATGAAGCAGGCATGGAGATGAAATGATCAGAGCCGTACATGATTAAAAACTTAACAACGGTTCATTTATTTAACAAAAGGAAACGTTTTAAATAAAAATAAATTAACTCAATGCAGATGTAACCTATCATCCAGAGAGGAGATCACTCTAGATCAACCTGCTCTCTTAGAAGATCAGCCGGGAGTCCTCCCGCTTCTCTCTTTTTCAAGCAGGAGACCTCGGTTTTAGGGGAGGTCGACCCCCCCCCCTCCTCTTTGACCCTTGTCCTTGGGGTAGCTAAAACGCCATTGGCACCTGGCCGATTCGATCAAAGCAAAATTTCTTTACTATGTCTGTGCGTAGACAAACGACACGCTTGACACCTCCGTACGTCAAGAAACCCATTACGGGGACAATACTGTCATTTTCAATTGTTAAAATGAACAAAAGTTCGTTTGACCACCAACAGAGACTGACGAGACTCTTACAAAAACCA
>CM063498.1:1398706-1406206 GCA_032207245.1 Pardosa pseudoannulata | reverse complement strand
CTCGTTCGGTTCCATAGAGAGGTGTTTATTTTCTCCCGCCACATCTCGATAAACATCCTTCAAAAAGAGGCGAAAGGTGTTTATCTCAAGGGAAAAGGAGACGGTAAGACTTCCTGGTCAGCGGAAAACAACCAGTTTAAACCCGTTCGCTCCGACTTTGTCCGGTTCAAACCGGGCTCCAAACTAGATGCACTTGTTATCTTATTTTAAAGTTTTTTAAAAACCTTTATTTTATGCATTCCTTGCTGTGAAGCGACTGCGTTATGCTTATTAGGTATCGTAGGCAGTTGACAGGACAACGGCGTTTCTTTTAGTAGAGTGGGGACGTTTCAGTAAAAAAAATGCTCCCTCGATTAAAAAATTCCTGATATGTTAAGATATTTCAATATTTAGCTTCTTTAATGGGTCTCGGGACTGTTAAATATAAGGATCCCATAATTTTGTTAATACTTTTTAACAAGTCCAAGTAGTGAAGTTCCAACGGGGCTCCTTGACACAGAATCTTATCTCCAGTAGTGAGCTCTGAGATGTTTTAACTCATGTGCTTCTTAAAATTTGCAGGAATATTTAAAAAATTTACAGGAGTTTAAGCGGTGAAAGTCATGATTGTATATAAAAATAAAAAAAGAAATTACAATTAGGGTCTTGTCCTTAGTAAATAAAAATAATAATAATAAAATTGAAAGGTAGTGGAAAAAGAAAGATAATTTTAAATTTTAATTTTTTATAAATTTTTTTGGGAATTTCCAAGTTTTTTATTTTTTTATTTTTTAATTAGTAATTAAAAATTAGTAGAAAGGGGAGAAAGTTAGTGAAGTTAGAAATTTAAAAATTTTTTATTTCCCATTAAAATGTCTGAAATTTCTTGGAGGAATCTTTTATATCTCTTTAATGAACTAACTTTATAAAAATTATAATAAATACTTAAAAATCTATATATTTATAAGATTTTTTTTGTTAAAACTGTTCTCGCTTATGCGCACGTATACGAGAAACGTTTTGCACTCACATCTTAGATTTTAAATTTTTAATAAAGATCATACTTCTCAAATTAAACCTAACTATAAAACGCCTTAATTTTAAGCCTTTTTATGTTTTTAAATCATTTATAATTTTACCCCTTTCGGGTGGGGGGTCATTTTCACACGTATTTACCTCTTTAAAACAAAAAATAAGACTTTCTTAGCGATAATTTTTGTTCAATGACATGAAAAAACTATATTGAAATGTTGAAAGTTTTGTTAAAAAATATTAAATACGATTTAAGATATCCACCCGCAAAGTTAAAAATATGCATTCTGATAAAAATTCACTTAAAGTAAAAAGTAAAATACTGCCAAGCTCAGAAATCACTAGTGTCTTATATTTTTAATCATTATTTTAAACTAAGTGGAATTTTTATGTTATTTTTTAAATACGTAGAACAACTCAATCTAAATCACACACACACACACACATATATATATATATATATATATATATATATATATATATATATATATAATTTTGAAGTTTAAAGGATCGTGAGACCCGCCAAATTTTATTTTGATTCCCTTTAATGGAAGAAAATTGTAAAATGTTTTTCCAATGCAAAATTAAGAACAGTGTCTCAAATTTTGTTTCCTTTTTCTACTCTTTTTAATCGCTTATAAATTAAGTTCGAAGTTATATACGTCTCTATGTCCTATGCGCGCATGTATTTAGTAAAGTTAAATAAAAACAATCATCAGTTCAGAGAGTCTTCAAAACGCAATTTATTTAATATAAAAGAAGGCATTCATTAATATTAACTATTAAAATAAACATGTAGAGCTAGTTGAAAACACGCAGCTCTCTACTACGATTTAAGTATACCATTGCAGTCATACTTCGTACGCATTGTATAAAGGAGTTGAATCTCTCTTCATCGTTATATATATATATATATATATATGGGGGTGTATATATATGTATATGTATATGTATATATATACATATATATGTATATGTATATGTGTGTATATATATATGTATATATATATATATATATATATATATATATACATATATATATATATATATATATATGGGGGTGTATATATATGTATATGTATATGTATATATATACATATATATGTATATGTATATGTGTGTATATATATATGTATATATATGTAATAACAATTTCTTCTAGTCACAATAATTATGTAGCCCCTATTATTTTTACTTGCCGAGCTACTGGTAAGGAGAAGACTAATCAGCTAACAGTAATAACGATGCAGTCGGGCCATTGAAAGAAAACTGCAAAAGTCTAATTAAAACTTTATTTTAGAGCTGCCAAAACGGACATCTCTACTAGTTAACTACAGACAAAGGAAAGACACAAAAATCACTCTGCTCGAACAGAGGTGCACCCAAGAGCGAAGACAGAAAGAATTTTCCCGAGAGACAAGGAACCGCCGGCGACAGCTGGAAAAAGTGTTGAATAGGCAGAAAATCTACATTTATAGAATAGAAAGCTTTGAGAATTGTATCGAAAGAATTTTAAGTCTATTACGTTCCTTTGATTAAGACATTTAGAGGATGGGAAAAAGATTTTAAGGAATTAGAATGGGAGAGAAGAGGTTTTTAAGGAAACATTAAATTTAAACTATTTTAATATATTACATATATATTTATGTATAAACACACACACACACACACACACACACACACATATATATATATATATATATATATATATATATATGCATACTATATATGTATATATATGTAATATATGTATGTATAATATATATATATATGTATATATGTATATCTATGCATGTATATGTGTATATGTATATGTATGCATGTGTATATATATGTATGTATACACACACACATAGAGTATGTCGGGTGACCTTAATCACTTTCTACTTTTGAAGAACTTTTTCTTCCTGCGTATTGTTTGTTCGAGGACCAGAGAGTGAAGAGAGTGAAAAGAGAATGAAGACCAGAGAGTGGAAACAAAATAAGTTCTAGTTTTTCATCCTTAAATAACGTGCTTAAATTTTACTTGTTTATACATAATTACCTGTATTCGTTTTCTATAATATGTTTTACTTGGGTGGGGGATAAGAAACCAGATATTTTCAGATCGTAGAAAAAGTGATTTTAAAGGAAAATTTTCATTCTAGGTTATGTAACCTGAGAGTGACTGGGATCTACCGAACATTTTACCACGAGATACTAGTAGCTTGATATCGACGGTTGGAAATTTCTGATCTAAAGCAGTAGTTTTCAAAGCGATATATTAAGCCCACTTGTGGTAATTGAATTGATCTATGAGGAATATTTTGGTCCACGGTAAATTTAGGAGGTGTTCAGGTGTGACTGTCCCTCTTCCTGTGTAATACCCTGAAGAATGCATTGAACAGTATCTAATAGGCCTATTTTGGTCCACGGTAAATTTAGGAGGCTTTCAGGTCTGACTTCCCTCCTCCCTAATGCACTGAACAATACATTGAAGAGTATCTAAGAGGGATATTTTGGTCCACGATACATTTAGGAGGTGTTCAGATGTGACTGTCCCTCCTCCTGCATAATACCCTGAAGAATGCATTGAACAGTATCTAATAGGCTTATTTTTGTCCACGGAAAATTTGGAGGCTTTCTGATCTGACTGTTTCTCTTCCTGGATAATACGCTGAAGCAGTAATAGACCATTATTGCTTGAAACTATCTTTGTCTTCCAATATGTAGCATAGTTTACTTGACGTAACAAATATACATCATCGTTTCACTGTTTGGGAAAAAAATTCCAAAAGAAGGGACTCAGAATTCGTCTATACAGAGAATTGTTGACTACCTATCTATTTATTTATATTCTCATGCCCTCAGCTAACTGCATGGTAAATATTAGCTAAGCACGGTAAATGTTAGTTAATAATAATAATAAAAAAAACCAGATACCAGAGAATGCATCGCATCTAACAAGTAAAACCATTTTTTTAATAGTTTATTCGTTTTTAATAGTTTATTATTCTTGGTTTCATTTTAATTATGTAGCCTAAACACGTTTAAGAATCATTTATATTTGTCTGTCTTATTTAATCTCTGTTTCCATTTCATTTTATTGTTCGATTACTATGACACAACCAGCCCTTATCTATAGAACGAAATGATCAATTTTGAATAATTGAAGAATTACGCCCTCGCTTTCTTAACAGGGCGTCATACAGCTTTAAAACCTACTGGATTCAGTTCAAGATAAATAAATTAATCTCATTTTCTTTCATTTCCCTTTCGATATTCTGCTTGGATGTATAAATTCTCCGCCCATACCATCAATAAGTGCGCCAAGCCAGACTACGACAACTAACCCTCTTCAAGAAGTTGCCCTTTGGAACCAAAGCCCACGGGTGAACCGGTCCCTCCTTGACTCGAAATTGACCCCATTTTGACTGGAACTCGTAAAAAACAGAATCCCCATCTGTAAATTTCACCCGTCGCATCTGACAAACAATGACGATTAACAAGCAGAAACATCCTATTTCTTCTTGCCTCGTTTACCTCGATTTTCGGATACCATGCTTTCTTTCTTTCGTTCTCTTTTACTTTCTCTCTCTCAGACCTTTGACCCAGACATTTGAAGAGAGGGAAAGAGAAACCAGTCTTTCACACAACCTTATTTTCTTTCATTCTTTATTTCTTTAATAAGATTATAGTCCACCAGCGCGCTTCTGCGCCGACGCGAAGCCTGGAAGAATAGCAACAAACTCGTTCCTCAACTATCTTCCTGGCACAAATTTTTTCGGAGCAAACTCGGCGGATCAAAAAGATGTCTTGTCTCACTTTCACAATTCTTATTGCAGTCCTGCACTGGCATACAGGTAAAATAGAATTTCAATCTTCTCATTTTGTATTGGGTTGTAATTTCGAGTCGTTTGGTAATGCGGGTTAGCTTTTATGACAATATTTCTGGGAATCGAGGTCACGATAACAAAAGCTAGAAATATCTGACGTCACAGCCCAATCGTTCCTTTCAGTGACGTCATGTGAGTTGCCATTTTGTTACTTCTGGTATTTGGTCAGCGCGGATGAATTCCAGTGTCCCACATTATTTTAAAAGCATATGAGACATTTCTCTTCAACCAGTTTGAATTTTTTAAAAGTATGTTAAAATAAATGAAATATTTTAAAGTGGTACTGTTGAACTTTTTTACTTATTAGTGACAAAATTTCATTGCATCCTAATTTTGCTCATAAACCGGGATTTTCGTAAATGTAAAAAGCTTGTAGTGGAGCTTAGTGGATAGAGGAACTCCTCTTCAAGTTAGCATTCTATCACCTCTCCACTTCATCTTTCCTTTCCGCTATCATGTTAAACTTCCTCCTTTTATTTTTACTTAATTAATTTGTATATATCTTTATATTAAAAAAAACTCCGAAAACTTAAAAAAAATTATTAAAATTTTATAAAATTGATGCATAAAATTCTCTGCATAAAAATTCTCTATCCCTTTTTAAACTTCCTACTCTATATTAATCACTTTTTACTTTACCTCTTTACTATTTTAATTGCAGTCTAGGGCCAAACTGTTATTCTTTTTTATGTAATTTTTAATTTTAATTATTGTGTGTAATCCAAAATGAACTGGCAAATCCTGACATGCGCCCTGATTGATCTAAATCACTCTCACGACGGGGGATACAGCTTTCAGCTAAGGAGCCCCGAACAAACTACTAGTCTGAAGAACTTTAATGTAGACGAGAGAATTGTATACAAATAATTTAAATATTTTAAAGCCCATATATTTAAACCTTGAATGTGTGTGTACACACACACACACACACATATATATATATCGGCGCTACTTACATATATATGCATATGTAATATATCAAAATTATTATACTTAAAATATCGATCTAAAATTATCCTTTTTTCCTTTCTTTTTTAATATCTAATTTCCCTTCCATAAAATGTCATACTTAAAAGAGTGTTCGCCAACTTAAATTCTTTTTATCCGTCACCCAAAACTACCGTTAGAATAAACGCTTATTTTCTGTCCACCGCCCACACTTTCGACCTAACCAAAATGATCAAATGTTCATTTCTTACTAAATATAAATGAAACTAGAAAATAATGCTGAGTAATATCTTGGGAAAAAATTAACGTAATAACTCGATGTTAGGTAAAATTTGTGAAAGAAGTGTGTTCTCGTGAGCATTCGATTCTGAGCTCTTGGTTTGTAAAAAAGGTCCTTTTTAGCTTTAAAGTTAAATTCCGAAATGTTGGACATCGCAACTTTTAATGGAGCCTCGATTGCCTTTCAGTTACGTTCTCTCGATGCCCGACAATCAAAATAATTGGGGCTAAAACTAACTGTGTAATAGGCGAGAAATAATTTCGCGCCGTTATATATATATATATATATATATATATATATATATATATATATATATATATATATATATATATATATATATATATATATATATATATATATATATATATATATATATATATATATATATATATATATATATATATATATATATATATATATATATATATATATATATATATATATATATATACATATATATACATACATATATATACATACATATATATATATATACATATATACATATATATATATATATACATGTATATATATATACATACATATATATATATATATACATACATATATATATATGTGTGTGTGTGTGTGTGTGTGTAATATATTAAAATTATTTAACTTTAATATTTCCTTAAAAACCTCCTCCCATTCTAATTCCTTAAAATCTTTTCCCCAGCCTCTAAATGCCTTAATCAATGGAGCGTTCTCGACTTAAAATTCTTTCCACCCATTTCCCAAGGCTTTCTGTCCTATAGCTGTAAATTTTCTGTCTATTCAACACGTTTTCCAACTATCGCCGGCAAATGGTTCCGCTTTTCTCCTGATCTTAAATTCGCTGAGTAAGTGGGAAAATTCTTTCTGTCTTCGCTCTTGGATGCACCTCTGTTCGAGCAGAGTGATTTTTGTGTCTTCTCTATGTCTGTCATTGACTAGTAAAGATGTCCGTTTTAGGAGGTCTAAAATACAGTTTTAATAAAACTTGTGTAGGTCTCTTTCAATCGTCCGACTGCATCGTTAGTACTGTTAGCTGATTACTTTTCTCCTGGCCAAGTAGCCCGGGCAAGTAAAAATAATAGGGACTACATAATTATTGTGACTAGTGGGAATAATAGTTGTTATATATATATATATATATATATATATATATATATATATATATATATATATATATATATATATGTCATGCCTGGTCATTAAATAAGCAGTCGGGCTATTTGTTGCTTTTCCAATTCATCCTTTATTCTTCTCCAGACATGAGATATTAAA
The DNA here is from genome assembly GCA_032207245.1 of Pardosa pseudoannulata. Taxonomy (NCBI): domain Eukaryota; kingdom Metazoa; phylum Arthropoda; class Arachnida; order Araneae; family Lycosidae; genus Pardosa; species Pardosa pseudoannulata. Next base: position 1,398,826 of record CM063498.1, on the reverse strand, counting down.
AAGGAAATACGTTCGACTGCAGATCTGTACTCTAAGATGCTAGCATAAAAAGGTGAGCTAGAATGCGAATGTGTCTCTTACTCTTAAAACTAAAAACTCCTATCCAAGGGAGTTTTCTTG
>CM063498.1:1371206-1393706 GCA_032207245.1 Pardosa pseudoannulata | reverse complement strand
ATATGCTTCAGATATTTATATGTTTTAAGATATTTATATGCTTTATCAAACATGTGTTATACTTGAACTCTGTGATAATACTCGAAAATGAGCAGTTTTAAAAGTTAAATAGCACTGGTTAATCAACAGTCCTTTTACAGGCATAGATGTATTTTAATATAATTTAATTGTTCTAAATTAGTAATATTTAAACAAAAGCAAGCATTTACTTACCGAAAAATGGTCTTACAAACCCATAGAGATTATTTATATGAAAATTTTGGGTTTAATTTCTCATCCCTTTACATCGCATTTGTTCAGATTTTACGTGTTCGTGGATCTTTGGGAACACTGAAAAATATCTTCTCATTGCAGTTAGATGTTGTGTTTTTTACAGAGTGGCACAATACAATATTTATAATATGATTTTTAATGCTAAACGTAATAAAAAAAATTTCTATTATATGTTATTCTTCACAGAAACTAATTTAAAAGTCACCTTTAACATGTAAACAACATAGGCGATCTGTTTTTAAGTGAACGATAACGTGACAAACTCGGCGGAGGAAAAGTATCGTTTTTGAGAGACGTTAAAGAGTCCGCTATAAAACCCATTAAAAATTACTAATTAGGACCCCAAATGAAAAAAAATAAGTACTGTCCAGCTTACTTTTTTGTCTTCTATTATTTAAAATTAAAATTAGCAAACAGGAAAATTCCTCATTAAAATTTTATTTTAGGACTGCTAAAACGGACATCTTTACTAGTCAACGACAGACAAAAGAAAGACACAAAAATCACTCTGCTCGAACAGAGGTGCACCCAAGAGCGAAGACAGAAAGAATTTTCCCGAGGGACAAGAAACCGCCGGCGACAGCTGGAAAACGTGTTGAATAGACAGAAAATTTACATTTATAGAATAGAAAGCTAACAGTACTAACGATGCAGTCGGACCATTGAAAGAGACCTCCACAAATTTTATTAAAACTGTATTTTAGACCTCCTAAAAAGGACATCTTTACTAGTCAATGACAGACATAGAGAAAACACAAAAATCACTCTGCTCGAACAGAGGTGCACCCAAGAGCGAAGACAGAAAGAATTATCCCACTTACTCAGCGAATTTAAATGTAAGATTAGGAAAAACGCTGAGCCATTGGCCGGCGACAGCTGGGAAACGTGTTGAATACACAGAAAATTTACATGTATAAGATAGAAGGCTTTTTGAAATGGAAAGAATTTTAAGTCGAGAATGCTCCTTTCATTAAGACATTTAGAGGCTGGGAAAAGGATTTTAAGGAATTAGAATGGGAGAGAGGAGGTTTTTAAGGAAATATTAAAGTTAAATAATTTTGATATATTACATATATATGTATATAAATATTATATCTATTATATATATGCATATGTATATATATATATATATATATATATATATATATATATATATATATATATATATACATATATGTATATATACATATATATATATATGTATATATATGTATATATACACACACACACACACATATATATATATATATATATATGTGTGTGTGTGTGTGTGTGTAATGGTACTCAAATGAGTTTATAAATTATAGTTTGACTTTTAGAAATAGTATAATTTTATGTCTTTACTTTACTGGTGTCTTAGACATCTCGAAAGAAAGCCTTATGTTTTTAATTGTCATTTCTTTGAATTTGGTGACTCACAAAAATCTTATATTTCACAGCTCTTGAAACATTTTAGTTCAAGATTCTCTCCCGCATCCTTAGGAATCAAAATCACTCCATCCGAAAAAAAAAATGAAAATTTAATCATTTTATTTTCATTTACCGTTAACCTGAATTCGTGACACCATTTAACGATTAGATGGATTAAGATTGTAACCTGCTAGTCAGTTCAACTTGAAACAGATGCCATGTTCGCTTCTTGTGTGTGTAGGTTCAAAACTTGCCTTGAAGGTCATTTTTTTGTTTTACATTGGGCAACCACGAGCACGTGATGTACGCGTGATGCCATTGTGAAAACGAACATTTGCTTTCGAGTTCGAGTTCTTTTTTCTTAGTGTAATCCAAACTTCTTGAGGCTGTTTAATAATTTGGCTACGCCTTTGTGTGTGCATACATATGCGTGTGTGTGTGTTTATAATTTTTCAATGGTATTTCCAAAGTATCCATGCTAATCCTTTTTCCCAGTTTTAAAACATCATGTTCAATTTTTAATGTAGATTTAAGTTCTACTTTTAATCATCTTCATGAATATATGTATGTGCATGTCTACTTGTATATTATATATATATATATATATATATATATATATATATATATATATATATATATATATATATATATATATATATATATATAAACTCCCCGGCGTTACATCCCCTAGGGAGTCAGGGCTTACGGTGCCAATCTCCTTTTCCGAGACCAAGGGTCCTGGGGTTCCGAAGCATATGTTCCGGTTAGGTGGTCCACCTTACGCGGAACTCCCACTGTTTAGTTCCTAAGCATGTTTGGCCGTCAGTTTATCTACCCCTGAAGGGATGAGAGGCTGAATCAACCTTGTCAAACCCGGGGGTCGAACCTCTGGCCTGTATTGTAGACTCGTGAAGCTCTGCCACAGGGCTACTGAATTAGTTTCATACACACATACACACATATATATGTATGTATGTATATATATATATATATATATATATATATATATATATATATGTGTATGTATGTATGTATGTATGTATGTATGTATATATATATATATACACTGTCTACCAATAAGTGTTTGGACACCTGTGATAGAAAAGAAAAATTAACTTTATTCAAAATCAATAGTTGGTAGAGCCTCCACGAGAGGCAATTGCAACGTTAACCCTCCGGGGCATACTTTTCACAAGTCTTTGTATTACAACTAGTGGTATTTATTGTCTTCCATTCGGCTTGGAGTAGACATACAAGTTCCTTCACCGATTTTGGATGGGTAGTGCACCCCTTAATTCGGCGATCTAACTCGTCCCAGAGTTTCTCGATAGCGTTCAGGTCTAGGCTCTGGTCAAGCCCGTCCATTCGATGAACTCCATTGGCACCATACCAAGCCTTCGTTAACCTCGAAACATGACAACTGGCATTATCGTCCTAAAAGTAACAGGGGTCCAACCGCCGAACTTGACTGTTGGCACGATGTATTCTGGAAGAGATGTTCTCCAGGATGCCAGACCCATGCCTGCCATCCGAACGGTAAAGGGTGAACCTTGATTCGTCGCTCCAAAGAATCCGTTTCCACTGATCTACGATTCAATTTCGATGTGCTTTGCACCACATTAACCGAGCAGCGCGGTTGGATTTTGTGATCAAAGGTTTATGGACAGCAGCATGACCATGAAAACCAAGCAGATGTGCTTCCTTACGGATGATATTCATTGAAACAATACTGCCGGATGACTTTTGAAACTCCTAGGGGATGAGGGCAATCAGTTGGGTGCGATTTTTCCGACCGACAGCACTCGTCATATATATACACATATACATATATATATATATATATATATAATATATATATATATATATATTGGGTATATAGAACGCTAGATATGTATATATAAGGATATATATTTGTATATATAATAATATATATATATAATATATAGAGTATCCGAACTGCGTACATCGTATGCGACTAATGCCGATGCCGTTATATATATATATGTATATATATATATATACAGATATTTATTGTATATGTGCACATACTTATACATATATATATATATATATATATATATAATATTTGTATATATATATATATATATATATATATATATATATATATATATATACATACATACATATATAGGAATACATACATACATTATATATATATTTATGTGTGTGTGACACGTAAATCCGTCTTAGTTAAAAAATATAAAAATGCTGTAAAAGCTAATTTTTATTCAGTTTTTCAATCATTGTAGTGAGGCTTAGAAATTTCACAAGTGTGTATTCCTCATATTAATCAAATAATCTACAATCTTAGAAGAGCGACATCTAGAGAAGTTTCGGGATTACTTACTGTGAAAATTTGACATCAATATATGCAATAGTTTTTTATTTACGGTGCGGACAAATTGAAAAATCACCATTTTTCAATAAGGCATTCAATGTTTATAGTTCCTTAAAAGCTATGATATTAAATGCAAAAATCGTAAAGTTTTACAGCTTTGAATTCGAATATTTAAGGGTCTCCATTTAAAATTTTAGATTTTTCAAAGAAATATATTTTATAAATTATTATAATTTTTAGCGTCGCGAGCACGATTTATCAAAATCTATTTCATAATTTTGCACTAAACTCTTAGCATTTCAATATGTTTTCGTGTCATTGAACTAAATTTAGGTCTATGAGAGTCTTATTTTTTGTTTTAGAGAGGTAAGTATTGGTCAAAATGACTCAAAAAAGGATAAAATTATGAACATGTTTTAAAAAATGTGAAATATGATTCAATTTATGGTTTTTTAAGTTAGATTCCATTTTAAAAGTATGTTCTTCATTAAAAATGTAACACTTGTTTGCAAAATGTTTCTCTTTAACATGCGCTTAAGTGAGAACAATTTTGACGAACAAATAAATCAAGTCATAAATATATATTTTTTAAAAATATTTTTTATAAATTTTATAAGCATTTAAAGTTAATTTATTAAAAAGATATATAACAGATTTCTACAAAAAAATTTCAGACATTTTAGATTGAAATATAAAGAGTTATGAAAAGTTGAAAAGTAGCAACAAAATAATGGGATCCTTATGTTTAACAGTCTTCAGAGTCTTTAAATAAGCTTTATTTTAAAAGTTTCAGTAATGTCCAGAAATTTTTAAAAATGTAAAAATAAAAAAAATTGAATTTGTAAGTTTAAAAGTATTTTATTTCCTTTTAAATCAATAAAAAAATCTAAATACATATGGAGATATTTGTGGTCTCAATTCTTAATCTCGGATTAAAACACTTTTTTTTAGTTCAATTATTTTGTTGCGAATTATGGCAACGCTGTTACACGATACAGACCCTTGAGCAATGATTTTCAAATTCCTGAAAATAAATTTATTGAAAATATATTTATTTTCAATGTCATGTGTCAGAAATAAATTGCACGAATTGGGATCAAAGTTCTTAAATATGCCAATCAAAATATTAGAAAAGCATTTTAAACTAAGCGAATTTCTGAACATTTGCGACATGTTCCTTCAAGCGTTTAGATGTTGAAACGCGGGAGTAGATTTCAGTATTAAAATCGCTCGGTTATTAACATTCTAAAAGTAGAATGTTTCTTACGGTGCCAGTTATCTTGACTTTCCTGTAGCATGGCAGTATCACATAACGTAAAAGTGATTTATTTCTCTCCACTTATTGCATTCTATTGTACAAATATTGTATGACACAATATTTTTTTCCCTCTCGCAAACTTAATCCTCGTTTTTGTAGAAAATTCAAATATTTCTGCTCTTTCGTACAGAGAATTAAAATTTTTCAGCTTCAGCTTAAAGGAGATCAATACGAAAAGGACATAATATTTGTGCTAAGCTATCGTAAGTTATACGAATGTAAAATTAATTAAAAAAGAATATTACTTAAAACGACTCGGTTTCGTCACTCTGGTTAATTCCGATGAATAAAAACCATTTTGACAAAATATTTGTTATTCCCTTTTCTCCATTCGTGTAAATTCAGCGTTATTCAGTTATTTATAGTTACCAGTCTTTTCAAAGATACGATATTTGCATCAAAGAAAGTCGTAGAAAATATTCTATTGATTACTAACATTTCTTAACGATGCCTCTGAAAACTGACACCTCGATTTCTTGTTCGCTCGAAGCTTACTATAATTTTTTATATATCGGCATGTTTATATACATACAATATTACTAACGCGTACACTCATGTGTGTGTATATATATATATATATATATATATATATATATATATATATATATATATCAGTAATATATCAAAATTATTACACTTAAAAAATCTCTCTAAAATGCTTCTTTTTTTCCCTACTCATTCTATCATATCTATTTTTCCAGCCGTATCTTATTTAAAGGAGTATTCTATGACTTAAAATTATTTCTACCCTTCTTCCAAAGTTAACTCTGAAATAAAAGCTCCTTTTCTGTCCACTCTCCACATTTCCCAGCTCTTCCAATCAAATGGTTCACTTTTCCAACGATCTAAGTTCCTATCTAAGTGACTGTTAAAAACGCCAGCTAAGCTATTATTTCTTGGGAAAAGAATTCGTCTCATATATTGGATTAATGTCATGTGAATTTGAACGCCGACACGTGACTCGAAAGTCATTGGAATGTTCCTCCAACCATTCCCTGACGATTCAACCCTTATGACACGATGCATTATCCAGTTGGTAAACACCATCTCCCGCCGGAAATACTGTTGTCATGAATGGCCGAACCTGGTCTGCAACGATGTTTACTTAACACACAGATGTCAGGGATTGTTCTACGGAGATCATGGGTCCTAACAGGCTCCATTGCCCACACCATATTACTCCCGCCACCGGCTGGTCTCCGTTCAACTGTTCATCCGGGAGCTAGGGTTTTCTTTGGAAATGGCGTATTCTCACTCTTGGTGTATCGTGGTGGACCAGTAAACGTAATTCGTCGGACCGTGCTACTTTCTTCCATTCTTCTAACGTCCAACGTTTCTTGGCTTACTGCAGACGTTGACGTGCCGCCAGCGCATGGACATGCTTCGGCCTCCAGCTATACGCAGCAATGTTAACTGAATACTACTTGAGAAACACTGTCTAAGTCGCCACTTTTGTAGCTGGTGGTGATTTCAAGTTTTGCAGTTCTTCGGTCACGGCGAACAATGTTTAGCATTCTCCGTTCTCCTCTGGAATCAATGCACCGCTGCCCGGCGATTTTTCGTTTCACTATCCATACACCACTTTCGATACGTGCTCACCAAAACTGCACGTGAACAATCCACTAAGCGCGTCCTTTCTGATATTGATGTTCCCGGTCGCCGAGCCATAACGATTTGTCCTTTATCGAAGTCTGATCAATCAGCTGCTTTTTCTGTTATGTCGCTAATCACGCTATGTTTGAAAAGATAATGCATAACTGATTTATATACTTCAACATCAGCCGCGCACGTACAGTAGGCGAACACATTGTTATAAATGGAGGGTGGTCATAATGTAATGGCTCTTCGGTGTGTGTGTGTGTGTATATATATATATATATATATATATATATATATATATATATATATATATATTCTATTACATATCAGTTGAAAATCATTTTTAGAGACTTAAAAGAATCAAAGGATGAGGACTATAACAATGTCAATGGAACTAACTGTGTTTAAGTAAATGAAATGTTTGCATTTTTGATGTACACATATAGAGAGTATAACTGTATGTTTATTTCCTCTTATAGCTTTGTCAGAATTCACTTGCCCCAACAGCTCTGGTTATTATGCCGATCCCGAACAGTGCGATCTGTACTACGAGTGCCGAAATGGCGAAGCAACAGAAAAGCTCTGCAAGGACGGGATGGTGTTCTTAAACAACAATCCTCTGTACGAGAGATGCGATTTCCCGTTTAATGTCAATTGCGGGGAAAGGACCTATTTGCGTGAGTATGCAACATTCCATTTCGACTGAAGGGGACAAGAACCTATACACTCAGTGTCTTAAATCTTCAACTTTTAATTGTATTCTTATTTTGTTGTTATTAATTTCCCTAGCATAGAAAATTAACCTTGTTGACCTATTGGTCCTATATAAGAGACACTGAAATCTATTAGAAAAGAAGTTTTGATTAAAACACAAAATATTTTCGTAAAATGGGGTCGTCCAACAACATACATCGGAAATGTTCTCAGTGCACACCATATTAACGAAATCTTAACATACATTGAAAAAGCGAAGCCAGTTGCTTTCGTTTTTTTACTATATGTTTAACATTTATATCGAAACAAAACTCAGTATCAGTTTTTACTTAAATCAAATATATAAGAAAATTAATCAATAAGAAATATAAGAAAATATTTTAATATAAGAAAATTCTTTCAATTTATAGTTTTAGCATTTGTTTTTTGTTGTTTTGCGGTATTATTAAAAATCCTCTGTACCCCGAAAAAGAACTTTGTGTGAAAACCCAGTTTAAAAAAAAACACATTAGTAGACGATTTCCAAAATTTGAAAGAGACAGGAAAAAAAAAAAATAATGATTATGGAACATTTTGAAATCATTAAAATACTATATTAAAAACGTCGAATCGGAAAATATATTTTTGAGATTTAAAATAGGAGTATACTAAGAAAAGAGAAAAAATTGAACGGTTTTAATGAAGTAAAATATTTAATCAATTGGATAATTTTCATTTGATTAAGTGGAACATTAATCACACTCTAGTTTAGCTTGACAAAAAGCCTTTCATATTTTGGATCGAATTCTGCTAATTTGAAGATCCCTTAATGTGGTGAAAAGGCAAATGGCTTTCAAACAAAACACAATTTCCATATATTATATATTTTTTTATAAGTATTCACAATATAAATATTTTACAGAAACTGCTCAGAGCAGCACAAATTGTCCCAGGAGGAATGGAATATTTCCAAATGAGAAATCAAAGAATTGCAATAGTTTCTGGCAGTGCGTAGATGGGATAGCTTCTAAGATGACGTGCCAAACGGGTCTAGCCTTCAATCCAAAAGCTGGAACGTGCCAATGGAAATATCTAGTTCCAGGCTGTTGAAATTAACATTCAGGTAAAAATATAAAACTTTTGACTAATATTATGAAAGTTGAAGAGGGAAAAGCTATTTTTTGTCTGCAATGCAATTTGAAGTCATTAAAATACAATACTTTTTATATTTAATATAAAGATGTTCTTAAAAAAAGAAAAAAAAAAGGTGGTATGTTTATATCCGTTTTACCGACAATATCTAATATTAACTAGATTATTTTCATTGTATTTCACTTTCTGTTTTCTTTTACTATCTTTTTCACATTAAATGCTACAAAATTCCTTCACTATTAGAAAAACGAGCAACTGTTCTTTAAAAGCAGTTATTTATTTTAATTATTCGTCAAATTATGGTGTAAATACGGATATCTAAGACATCAGTGTGAGCAGAGGAAACGATCTATTGAATCAATCATGCGGTGAAACCAGAAATGTTACGCTCTAAATCACTTCGAACATACATTATGAATTTAGCTATTTTTTATTCTAAGAAGAATTGTGTGTACATTTGCAAAACACATGGTGAAATATTCTTATGAAACGCCAAAAAAATGGAATCCTCATTGATATCTCAAATTCTCAGTTTCAGCACTTCTTTTTCAGGTTTGCAATCATGGCAATAGCCTGGAAAAGGAAAATCCTAATTATGATTATATTACTTATATAGACAATTCGATATCTGGTACAACGGATTAAATATTACCCTTGACTGGAGAGAAATGACAAAATCCCCGGTATATACCTAGATGCTTTTTTTTTTTTTGTTGTTGTTGTTCTGTAAATTTTGGAGAAGTGCATGAGGGGAAAGTTCAGGCTGTTATTGTTTAAAAAATCCTTTATAAAGAATAATTTTTTTTTTCTTTTCGTTGATTTATTTCTTTATTTATTTTTGTGGTAAATGCATCTTTGTGTTATATATAAGCTTTATTTTCCCCCTTTTAGGTCTATCGTAACAGAAGTCTCAAAAATGCCATCTGCTGAAGTTTTGTTCCGATAATGAATAAATAAAATTGAGAATCATGCTCACAAGAATCGTCTGTTTCCAGTTATTTAACTAATACTCTTTCTTTTCATTCAGAACTCCTTTAGATGTTTACGTTGTGGAAATTGCTGGTAAAGCGTAAACACTTTGTGCAGTTAAATTAGGATTTGTTTCTAAGTAGTGTACTTAAATGTCTTTCTTGGATTGCCTTTTTTTCAACAACCAATATATAGGGTAAACGGATCATTGTACAACATACATGCATCAAATGTTTTAAAATAAATAAAATCCTTGTTCTCTGAATTGTAATGAGTAATGCTAGCTGTAAATTGCACTGAAGAATTTTTTTTGGAGTCTCAGCAAGTTCACTTCCAAATACTACGGAAAGTAAACTGCAGTTTATTGTAGGGTAATTATAATGGTGTGTTTTGTTTATAACTTAGAATGGGTTAATTAAGTTTCAAACACTATGGAAACCACTGAATTAATAGGCAACTAGGATCTAATATGCCTAGTGAATGGCCAAGTGCTTATTCACTAATTTTTTTAGGTTGGGGGAGTTCTACATTTATTAGTATGTTACTGCTCTTGTGTAAACAGGTTGTCTACCATTTTGTGAAAGCCAAATTCCATAACTTTCGATTCCTTTTCAAATACTTGCTGAATCCCTCCAGCCCTTCTTTTGCCACGAGGACCTGTTCCAGGTATTTTTCTCTAAAATAAATACATGCTACAAATTTCTGTCAATAACCTAGTAATAGCTTGCATTATCAGAAATATGTTGTTTGCATAACTATAAATATTGCCTTAAGCACCTCTCAAACTTCTTTAATGACCATCCAAGTAAATGAGTGTGCCAGCGATGTTTTGGCATTGCAAGTAAATTCATAAACGATTGTTATATAATGAAAAATAATCAATTATCAACATATCAATATTATCAACTTAATATTAAATAAGAATAATTAACATAATTCTCAATAAGTATTTTTAAACAAGAAATAAAGTTGTTAAGTGACTGTGTTACTTGTCTTAATATAAATTTTAAAGTTTCATTTATTACAATCCTGATCCCAACTGTGTTTTAATATTTGAATTTTCAAAATAAAAGACAATTCACAAGTTTGCTACTTGTTTACGATTCCCTAGAAATATTTTCTTTAATGCAAACATTTGAAAATGTAAAAAATCTGCTGCATGTTTACAAACTTTTCTTCTGATGAATATTATAAAATGGTCATAAACCCAATTTTTGTAAAGTATAAAAAAAAAACACCAAATTGTCTTGTTCAAGTTAATAATAAATCCTGCAGGGTTACTGAATATGGAATATCAGTGAAAGATTATTCATCTAAACAGTAATTCAGTTTTTGGAGTTTACTATTTTATCTGTAAACTATAACCCATTTTAAAGCCAGTTGGCTATGTAAATTTTAAGTAATAGTTGTATAGCCAGTCATTCAATTAACTCAAACTACATTTATATAAAGCATTAGTCAAATTATTTTACTAATATCTTTAAACTTTTCCCTTGTGACCAATGTTGTCTGAAACAAAAAATGAATGCCTCTAAAATACAAAAACTATCATCAAGAGAAAATAAATGAAATTTTTATAGTATAACTTACAGGGTACCAAATTCAAATTGTTTTAAATATCTATAAGACAATAACTAAAGCAATGGTTATAATTGTCCTGGTAACTATCAATTAAAACATTCATAAAAATAAAGTTTTTCATAACATTTTGTCTGGACTCAATAAACTAATTGAGCCCCCCCCCTCCTAGAAAAACAGTACCACATTTCAGTAACAAAACACTTCATTAAATTTTTAGATTTTAATGATCTAATATTACATGAAGACAAAACACATAAAACCAAGGTGGCTGAGTATGCTGCATGAGCCCATCCACTATTAACATTTTTTCTTGTTAAACTAAATATTAATATTTATTTCAAAATTCCCTTTTTCTGAAGAATCTCACACATAAGTGATTTTAAATATTTGATTTCAGACTGTAATTCGTCATGCTTTTCTTTTAATTCTTTTTGATGAGACTCTAACCCAGCTACTTCATCTGAAAGCTCTTTCTCCTCCATCCGCTTCTTAATGCGATATCGAGCAGCAGCTTCTTTGTTCTGAACTTTCTTTCTTTCACGTCGATCTTTGGGTTTAGGTGTCCTTGTTGTACTAGGAGGATATTCTGTTAAAAATACTTTTATCTTAGGTATTTCCTCTCCATAATTGACAAATTTTCTTTTACGGACAGAGCGCGTAACTTCCTCAATATTCACTGCTGGCTCAGAGCTCGCAGGACTGGTCACATTGCACACTGTAACATTGATCTGAGAGGTATCAAAACCTTTATTTGAGGATTCAGATTGAACTGGAGATGATGGTTCTGGTGACTGCAATACATAACTTGTGGATGATGATTCTTCAGGACCGTCTGAAATATCAGAATAAGGGCTTGCGGGTGACTGTAAAGGAAAAAATGTGGGTGAATTCACCTGCAGCAAATTGCATTGTGGAGAAGCAAGATGAGTGTCCAAGATTTCAGATGAAACAGGCTCTGTAATAAAATTATATGTTTCCAGTGACTTGTTAAAATCAAGATCTTCATTTTTTAAATCATTTGCAAAATAAGAAGGGTTGTAGCTGCTGTCCAGCAAGCCTAATAGAAATGCAGTGTCATCTTCCATCAACGGTTTAGTTTCATTACGATGATCTGCTATACTATCAGGGTTGTCAAAGACAGACAAGTCAAACTTCTCGTCATCAAGCCAATCTAAGCCTAAAGATATTAAACACAATTAGATTCCTAAATATAAATATACAAACTACTCATATAAAGGAAAAGTTTTCAATTAAATCAATTGTAAAAGCATTTTATAAAGGCATGGGACATTTCTTAAAGTCGATTTTTAATCAAACATATCACAATAAAATTCTACACATTTAATATTATAGTATAACTTACAGGTACCAAATTCAATTTGTTTTAAATATCTATAATAAGACAAAACTAAAGCAATGGTTATAATTGTTCTGGTAACTATCAGTTTTTCCCATTGAAATTCACTATTTGATTTATTGAATATATTTAACTGTTATAAATTAAAAATGTCATAACATAAGCCAACTTAATATAAGTCATAACATATATAGCTTAACATCAAGATATGATGAAAATATTTTAATTATTTTTTAAACACACTCTTTTATGGATTTTGTGTTAAGAAATAATTCCAAGTAACAAGTTTCACAGTTGTTTGTTAATTTAGACAGTTTTAAAATTTATTTTGGATTATTCCATACATGAAAACTAATATAACAGTTCATTAAATGTAATATGACTTCAACAAATTTTATATCATTTCCTTTAAATTTCTTCATTCAGACTGCAACTGGTTTATATATTTCCAATTGCATTTTTAACAATTTTGACCATATTTGGATAGTTGAACCACTCTTATCAAATAGCCTTAAAAATCAGTTTTGACCAGATAAAATTACAACCCTTACAGAGATATGATGATTGGTAAAAAGAAAATATCAATTATTTATACAGAAATTAACCCAGTCAATAGTTTACCGTTAAAATATGCTTATGGCTAAAACATTTTAACAGGTTTAAATTAATTGCTAAGGAATGTACATTAAAAGTTTTAGATTGATGCAATTAAAAATACATGACCAAAGTGATTATCATATATAGAGCAATATTTGTCTTAAATAAAACTGATTGCACTTTTTTTTTTGTTAATCATATTTCCTAATTTAACAGATCAAATCTTATACTCTTTGCAGCAATCACAGTTTTCATATTAAGACATTTTGCTATAACTAATATAATCCAAAAATTTGCCATATCATGATTGAAAGTAAGGAATCCAAATTCATGACTGAAGATTTTTAATGATGATTTGAAAACTTACCAGGTTGACCTAGAGGCGTTTGTTTCCCTCCAGTATTTGCCTTTTCATTGAAGAAATCCTCAATGTTAATAGAATCAATGGGCTCATCACGGAACAAGCTGGCATCTTGCAGCCAGTGATCCAAATTCACTTGATAGTCGACCATTTTTTTTGTTTTTTTCTGTAACTCTAACCACCCAGGAAATAGGGGAGAAAGTGGAAATAACATCTTGAAAAAACCTACAAAGATGTAAAAAAAATGAATAACTTACCAGGCATATAGGTAAAAAAATGTAGTCAATTTTCATTATTTATTACTATTCATTTTAATTAGAAATAAGACAATGTTTTGACAGCTTTTGACTGTTCAAATATTCATTTACATTCATTTAAAAACAAACACATGGAATAGTAAAAATTGGATCTTGATATTAGAGTTGACCTTAGGATTAGCTCTTTCATTATGCAATGAAGGCCAAAAAAGTATAAAAGTGTAGAAACTTGAATAATTTCGAAAAGAAATAAATAATAAACAATGAAGCAAAACATATATGTTGAGAAATTAGCTATTTAGCAAGATGGGTTTAATTTAAAAAAGGCTCAAGGTTTGTATTCATCATACATTTATTTAATATCAAGATATTAAATTCCCATAAACGATTGAAATTAATGCAAAAATACAGATCAAAGATATGATCAGAGATAATCAAGCAATTGTTCTACAGTGATAAGTCTTTCTAATTTTCAATTTTCTATTTTTAATTCAAGTTTCATAAAATAAATAATTATAAGATACAATTTTTAATTGATGAATGGAATTATTTGTATCAAATATGACTGTTTTGATGTCTTTGATTGAACATTTTGGATTTATTAAATTGCAAGCTTTCTCTAAACCCACATATAGTTTTTGATAAACGTTCCAATGAAATAATACCACTAAAAGCTAATTGTAAAGTAACTTTAATTAAAATTAGCAAATTTTAACTTAAATGAACTTTTGTAAATACTTAATTTATTATACTGATAAAAGATACTTTATCAATGAATTTTAACACAAATATGGATTAAATAAATTAAAAATTAAATTATTTAATTCATAACAGAAAATTAAATAATTGTACCTTAAGTAGAACATTTTTATTATATAGCAACAAAATCCACTACTGTTTAAATTTTATTTACGATACAATTTTTGATGAGTATTTGATTGCAATTATTTAAGCTTAGAAATTGAGAGGGCAAAATAACATGTATCTATTACGAAAACACTACTGGTACATGAACTGTTCCGGAAGTGAATGACTATAATGAAATATTGAATGACACATCTATACAAATTGAAATGAACTATTAACCTATCAATTAAATGTTTACACAAGATGAATAATATAAATAAACTTACTCCATGATTATTTATTTGTGCTTTGCAGCACCTTACGGTGCGCTTCGTTTGTGACGTGCACTATTCCATGGCCCTCATTGGGTCGACACTCGGAATATACGTTTATCACCTTTGAAGAAACATGGGAAAATGCTTCACGGCTGCGAAGTCTGCTTCATCCAGAGTGACGCTATTGATTATTGGTGACGTCATATGCTATGTATCACTTCGCATCGAAATTTGTTATTTTTATACTACATTTAAGATATTTATTTTTCTTTTATAATATAGGAAAATAAATTTAAAAGGAAACACAAATTTTTGACAGAGAAAATTAAAGATAACATATTGAAAACATGCGAACTATTTATCACCTGCCAGTAATTCAGCTCTATTCGATATCAATTGTAAAATCGAATAATTAAGTTCGATTTCTTTTAGAATTTAATCTGGAAAAACAGATTTATGTTAAATAAACTTTTGAATCTTATAAAACATTCTTATAATATTCAAATTTATTTAATTCAAAAGTATTTTTTATGGTAGTGTATAATTCATATTTTTAGTAACTAAAAAATGTTTCGTTAACTGGTGTAAATGTTTCATATCCATTGTTGGCAACGCCGCTACTAGATCGCCATTCTTGTTTATACGATTCAAGAAACGTTGTGAACTCGTGGTTTGTGTAAAATAAAACGTGGTGTAAAATCTATATCAGTTTAATTGAATCACGTTAGAAAATGGTAAGTTTTGTGTTCTTGTTTATAATTAAGGCTTTCCATAAGTTGATAATTGTTCTTAATATTATTTTGATATGTCTAAAATTGTTGCTAAAATGATATAAATATATTTTTAAAATATTTATGGTAAGAAAAATTTGAAATTGCCACGTGTTTATGTCTATGTAATTTTCATTAATTGCATTAATAAGTACAAAATGTTTTTTTTTATGTAGCATAATTAAGTGTTTAGTTGACGCGCACATGGTTTCAAATTCAAATTCTGGTGTTCGGAATATGTATTGCTTTATTAATTATTTTTATGAATTAAATGCTTTTATTTCTAATGTAAAATCTTATTCTCATGAAATTTCATTTTAAATTATCTGATTGAAGGTAATAATGGTGATATATTTTTATAACACATTAGAGTAAATACCGGCGGAATTTCACTAGTCGTTTCAGAATGTTTATAACTATATAGCAATAGTGATATATATATGTTTTTTCATTTTTTATCTTTAATTATATTTACTCATTTAAATCTAACAACATGCCTTATAGTAATGAATTCCAAAAGTTGTGTTTATTAACCCTGAAATGATAAAGTTTCTTAATATAAAGATATTTTAGTTTTAAAATTGTTATTTTGCAATTAAATGTTGTAACAATCATCGTTTCTTAAAAATAGTACTCTCTCTGTTAGATCATTAGTATTTTAAATAATTATTCTCTTATTAAAAGACGTGCCTTTTGGGTCATTGGTTGATTTGATGAGAAATAACCAATGTGTCAGATTTTTCAATTTATGTGATATCCATATTTTTGTGAAGCTGTAAAATGAGTACGAATATTCTACTGAAATAAGAGAATGCAATGACACTTATCAATTATAATCACTTGTGATTGTCAAAGATGTCTTCATTTGTAATTAAATGATAAAGTTATGATTTGCAACTATAAATTACTTATAATTGTAAGAATTAAAACTTAAGAATCTGTATTAGTCCAATTTAGTTTACTCTAGTAAATCTACTGTTGTTCTTAACAGTTTTAACAGATTATATATATAACTATTATGTATTTATTTTGAAATAATTGTTTGGGTCAGTATTTTATGTATGGTCACTTTTAGTTCTTAAGTGACAAAGATACTGCCATTCATTTATATTTAATATTTTTATAACAAAATGCTTTTATTAAAATATGTAATCATGTATAGTAAGCTTTAAATTTCTTGGACAAAAATTTATTAGGTATTCATAGACAAATACTATAATCTGTATAAGTTTCATTATGCCTGCATATGTATCTTGCATAATTAAAAAACAATTAGTCATAGAATGTAAAAAAAAAGTGTTAAACTTATTTAGCTGTGTACATCCCTTTGTTATTTCAATCTGCGTTAATGCACTCACTAATAGCCTTACAGTCCATTAAAACACACATACAATATTGACTTGATATGTAACATAGTGAGAAAATCAAGGATTATGAGTTACATCATTGTCTGACATAAATGGTGTTAAAATTATTCTGCTGTAAGTCCCATAGTTTAAAATCTGAAAAAGTAAATTTTTTGACCATTCCATTTATGTTTAAGAAGGATTTTATTGTGAATTCTCAAAGCATCTTTTTTTTTCTTCATAATTGGCATTTTAATATATGAATACAGAGTTGCTACAGCAATAGGAAAACTTGATTTTATAAAATTTATTCTACAGACCAAAAAACTAAAAGTTCATAATAAGACATTGCTAATTTAGGAAAAGGGGTTGATCTTTGGTAGAGAGGTACATAGGTTCGAGTCCCACTATGGTGTGAATGTTTGTGTTGTAACTGTACCTTAGAGTAGGTTAAGAATTGTAAATTTATTCTATAAAGGTTTGTGTGGAACTTTAAGAACAAATAGTTTTTTGTTAGTGGCAGAAATTAGGTCATAAATTATGTCTTCTGATATATTTTTTCTGTCTTTGTATAAAATTACAAACCCTACTGCTAGTTTTTAGGTCTGATTCACACCATTGGGTAAAAATAGACATTTTCAGTATAGTTCAACATAAAACTACTTATTAAAACTTTGCTGAATTCTGTATTAATCTTTTATTATAGACAGAAGAAGTAAATCCCAAAGCCTACCCATTAGCTGAGGCAACCCTAACAACAAAGATTTTAAATCTTGTACAGCAAACAGCAAATTATAAACAGTTAAAAAAGGGAGCCAATGAAGGTAAATTTATTTCTTTTTTTTTTTATAATTAATGGATAGTGTAATGTTAATCTTTTCTAATAAATTTTTCATCATTGTAGCTACTAAAACCTTAAACAGAGGTTTAGCAGAGGTTATTATCATGGCTGCTGATGCTGTTCCATTGGAAATATTGCTGCACCTTCCATTGCTATGTGAAGATAAGGTAATCTTTGATATATATATATATATATTACACTTTAGTAGTATTACATATTACTTTAGCATTATTATTTATTTATTTTTTTGTAAAATTTTATTGTGTAAATATGTAAAATATTTTATCCTGATGTGTTAAGTTTACTTGTGAAAAAGATTATTTGGAATAACTTATGTACTTTGAATTTTTAATCAGTACTTTTGAAATTAATGCATGGCTATAAAATTGTCATATTATTGTTGATATAATTACTTCTAAAATATTACATATATGATCTAGTAGCAAAGTTATCTTAAAAGTTTCTCTTTGTATATATAGTATGTATATTCTTTATATACTTTACATCACCATTAATAGTTATTTATTTTACTATCTAATTTTTCAGAATGTGCCTTATGTGTTTGTCAAATCAAAACATGGTGAGTTTACTTTTACCTTTTTTTAAATTTTTATGTATTTGAAAGTCAAACAAGTTACTACGTACAAGTTACTTTTTGTGTTCTGATAAATGATACTAACAAATTATAAATATTGGTGAATAAATTTTTTATAATTTCTTTTTCTCTGAGTAGCAATAGAAGTATAAATATTTCATTCATTGAAGTAGTGTCGATTTTGTTTAGAATTGTCTTTTGTGGTCATTTGTGTGTATATGCAAAGGCTGCTTTGTTTTGTTTACTATAAAAATAAAGCAACATTTTTCTCTTCCTGTACTGTTAAACTTCTTTAAAAATCATTTAGTAAGAGAAGTGAAGTTATTTGTCGAATATTTATCACTATTTATAGTCAGAGGAATAAGGTTTAAATCTTTCACAATTATTAGAACAGTTTTAGAATGTGTAAAATTCTTATTGTGTTATAAATAAGTTAAATATTAGACATGTAGTGATGGAAAATTTTAACATCCGTATGAATATCATTATGAACTTGTGAAAAAAAGTTACAAATGTACAGATTTCTATTTTATAAAATTAAAACAGTATAATAAGCAAATGCTTATACTTCAAAAGTCCATCAATCATTAGGTCATAACTATGAATAAGAAACTGTGGATAACTATATATGTGAGTAACTATAACTATATGCATAACTATGGAATAAGATTTCAAGTTATTAAATCCACATGTATAAAAAAGCAATGCATGAAAGAATTTTAAGGTTTCCTATAACATATCGTATTACATAGTCAGTGCTACTCAAGAAGGCGCTCTTTTGTAAAAGGTTGATTTTCTCCTTGCAAGTCACAAAATTGAAAAACAGTTCTGTTTTCAATTGCAATAATATGTACCAGATTCTGGTGACAGACTTTTTACATAAAATATTTTCTATCCAGCTTTAGGTCGTGCCTGTGGAGTGTCTCGACCTGTCATTGCCTGCTCCATCACTTCTAATGAAGGATCACAGTTGAAGCCACAAATACAAGCTTTGCAGCAAGAAATTGAGAAACTGTTAATCTAATCAATATAATTCGTGTAACATTCAATTCATTGTATTATATTCGTTAAAGCATGGATCAGTGTGTGGACTGTGAATATTTTGTATATTTGCTTTCCTAGACATCATGTTCTCTTTTATTAAAAGTACTCCATTAAAATAAGTTTGTTTTTAACTGTCTCTACTTTTTATTTGAATGACTAGTATTTTGTGAAACTTTTTAAAGTAGTTATCAATTTAGATTTTCTGCCATTCCAAACTTCATATTTCACAGGCCAAAAAGTTTTTGTTAAATTAAAAAACAATAAAAAGAGGGGGATCTAGGTGTTTTGAATTTTGACAGACTCTATATAAAGGAAGTCTTTATAGTATATAGTCTATTTGCTATGTTTTGCATCCTATATACAATTAGAAAAATTGATCTAATATTTGTATTAAGGTGTTTAATCTATCCAGGGTGGATATAATGACCAAATTTTTCCTACTAGATAAATAATTATATCAAGGGCATATTTGAACTGTTTTGTAAATGAAAAGTTACTACAAAATATTGTTGATAGCTAAAAATTTGATTCTTTCTCGTGAAGAAATTCCATTAGCAGTTCATGTAAGTAAACTTTATGTAACTGATTGTTATCAATCCTGAAAAAGTTAAAAATAACAGGAGAGGTGAGATGGTTGGGTTTGACTAAACTTATTGTAAAATGTAATCTCCTTATTGGTACTTTTTGTTCTATGTACAGTTTCCTTTGTTTAAAAATAGTAGGGAACCATTTTATTTTGAAATGGGTAGTTTATTTTGGAAGAATAAATATGATCTTATGAAGTAAAGAAATAGTAAATTGTTAGTCCAAACCAAACCAGGGAATAATTAATTTTCATGTGAAAATAGTGTGATTATAATTAAAAAATTTTCGAAACAATGAAAAACTCTAGCCTTACAATAATTTAATTGTAAATTATAAATTGTTTTTCATTAGCAATAGTTTTATAATTGCCAAAATGATTTTCCTATTGTGTAAAACTAGTAATTGATGGGTAAATGCTTTTTATCTTACATGACAAAAAATTTTATGCAAAGCAAAATATATATATGTAATCCATTTTTTATAAAACTACTTGACAATAGCTAGCAGTAATAAAGATGCAGTCAGGCTGACATTGAAGAGAACGCAGAAGTCAAGTTTAAACTTTATTCCAGAGCGGCCAATGCACATCTAATCTTCTGGACAACAGACAACAAAAAGCCACAGAGTTCACTCTGATCGAACAGAAGTGCATTCAAGAGCGATGACAGAAAGAATTTTCCCACAGTAAAAAACAACTTAAGTGAATTAAATGCAATATCAGTAAAACACAAAATCATTTGCCAGCTGGTAAATGTGTTGAATAGACAGAAAGTTTACAGTTTTAGGACAGATAGGAATGTTAAGTAAAAAATACTCCTTTGATTAAACTATTTAGAGGCTGTGTAAAAGATTTAAAGGAATTAGAATGGTATAGAGGAGGTGTTTAAGGCCATATTAGAGTTAAATAATTTTGATATTCGTATATATATTTAAAGGGTAATCATCGTCAACTATGTTATAACTTGAAGTCAAGGTGTTTAGATAAGCTTGCAATTAAAATTTCAGTCTAAAATTCTATTAGTGCTTAATACGATTTTTAAATATGATAGTGTCAGGTGTGGTCATGTAACTTAGCCCCTTGTGCATGATTAGGTTAAAAAAATGAATATTCTAGAATTAGAATGTGCGAAACATTTTGTTAGTACTCATTCTGATTCATGTTTCAAGAAAACACTGCAGTGATATTTGCCTTGCTGATAGAGGAGAGGGTCCTACAATGTTTTAGGTGCTGATTATTTTCAAGTCTTGAGTATTTAACTCACTTCAAATAGCATAATATCAGTGAGAAATCTAATTTATTTCATTTAATTATTTCAAATGTTATAAAGTTATACAAATTTCATATTTTTCTGTTACAATGGAATTCAAGTTTTAATCTAGTTAAAATTAACTAGAAGTGACATTTAAAATAATAATCCATATTTGTAAAGTAAACAATCTGATAATGTAAAGTTGTTTTAAAATTGAGGTTTTAGCTCCTAATGAATTTTAGTGTAATAAATATAATGTGCATTACTTTTTCAGAAAGCGTTTTTATAATCAAAGACTTGTGCGTAACACTTTTAAAATTATTTGGTAAGGTATTAACTGCTTCAATAAAGCTATATGATTGCTAAATTCTATTTCCAGGCAGTCATTTAGATAAATTAATTTGAAAAATAAAAGATCAAGAAACATGCAACTTTATTGATAAAGAAAAAAAAAACATTTGAAATATAAAAGTGGGTATGAAAATATTAACTGTTGTGTAACTGCATATGCTGAGGAAAAATGCAAGTGAATCATTCACTGTCTTGCAACTTAAGTGCTAATGAAAGTGTTACAAATGTTATTGGTTTTATCATTTTGACAACAGCTGTGGCTGCTCCAAAAGGTTAGTATACGAAGCCAAAATTCCAGATTGATGAATTTTCAAACTAATCAGGTTTTTGGTCATTAAGTACAGGAATAAAGTTGGACTAGATTACTTCTCACTCTTCTTAGATGCAGATTGATGTTAAAACAAGGAACATCAAATAAATTTCTGTAAGAAAATCACTTTTGAAGAATTTCTAAATTAGTCAATTTTTGATCAATTAGCTCAGGAAGGAATTCTGGGCTGGATTGCTCTTACTATGGTTAAGTCTATGGGTTTTAAATATCATTTCACATGATAGTTTGTGTTTTGAAATCATTCATCTGTAATGCTTAGTTCTTGTCTTCTACATAAAAAAATAAAATATCAGTAATTATGTCCCTGGAATAGCTGTTCTCATTTGGTACAGTGTAAGTT